>QQSS02218925.1:0-10901 GCA_003687565.2 Craspedacusta sowerbii
GCTGATCGTGCGCAGTGGAGAACTCTCGTTGCCTTATATGCTTCACAGCATGGGAAGGACTAAGGTCTAAGGTCTAAGGTGTGTGTGTGTGTGTGTGTGTGTGTGTGTGTATATATATATATATGCATTACAGCGCATAGGTCGATGTGGTCTTTTTTTCTGCGTTTCACTCATACTACTTCGTTCACGCTTGCCAGATGATACCGTTTCTATGTCAAGAAGATCCAAGCTTTCCCTTCCTTTGCTGCCTTTGCCATTTCATTCAGAACGGCTTGACGTCGCTCGGCTCCTGCTTTTTCCAAAAATACTCACGCTTAAGTGCACGCAGAGCCGCGGAAGCCAATCGCCAATTGAAAGACTTCGGAATTCGACCCTCCTTAGTTTATTTCCACCTGCAGTTCTTACATCCAACAGCACCAGGTCTTAGGTTTGAGCTCTTAACGTGTTCAGGCGACTGCTTAAATACTCATACCTCCCATCGACGTGTATTCACCCTGTCTACTTTCCTTGTTTTCTTGCAGGTCGTCCATCCTTCCGTCACAAAGTTGCTCGCCAGTCAAAGACACCGGCATTTCCGCTGACGGCATGATGAGGCTCAACAAGGAGCTCGCGGCTGAGTCGTCCCGAGTGCAAGCAAAGGAACCTCCACGAAAGCCGCTCCCTCCGTCGCCGCTGCCTGCCGTGTCCGTGGTTAGTCCGGCTGTTTTTGGATGAAGAGCTTGTTGTGTGTGTACATTATTAGCTTGGTCGAACATAGTGAATTAGGGTTAAAGGCGTTTCCTTATGGTGCATCCACGAATGGACGCTCCATGACGCTTACGTTTTCTTACTTATCGCTTCCCAAGATCTTGTTTGATTCTGTTTTTGTGTAAGAAGTAAATGTCACTAGAATTGTTTAGGTCTTTGCAGGTTTGTGCGCTAAATTTCAGGGCAATGCTTATTCTTTTGCTGCAAGTGTGCCAAGTAAGGAACCGCTTCCGCCTCGTATGCCTACACCCAACGCAGTGGAGGCAGAGGCGCCGCCTATTCCACCGCGAAAACCCAACACGGGCTACGAGTAAGCATGGTTGTACTTTTTCATACTAAACTTTCCATGGTTTGTATCCATTGGTGTATAGAAATTGCCGTTAGTATTTATAGTAAGTGTTTATGAATGTAAATGTCTCCAAGAGATGATTATTTGTGGTGAGTTGGGAGCTGTTAGCGTTGAATGCAACAGGAGTAACTTTTGATGGCTTAAGAATACCGCAATTGCCACCGAGTTGATGCGAAAATGTAGAACCGTGATATAGCGTCCTAGCTTCCTTGGCCGATTGAGTGAAAGACGTGATGTAACTTTAAATTTAAAGTCAAAGTTGAATTAAACATATATGTTGTGGTTAGGACTTTTGTGTCTTAAAGTTAGTTGATAGTTCTGTAATAATTAAGGTTTTGTTTTCATCTTTTATCTCTCTTAGCCTAATTCTCCACTTCTGGGGGAAAAATCTGCGGTAAGTATCTTTGTGCTGCATTGGGGCTTGGTCCAGCCTTCGAGCCTTTCCCTCTCCGGGGATTTTACTGCCTGTCTAGCTGTTCTTTTTTTTCTAACAGCTAGTCAGAGTTATGTGGCCAGGGTCAGAGATTTTCTCGGGAGTTAAGTGATATGGAAATCTAAAAGCGAGTGGTTCTATCTGATCGTGTCATCGGTTTTGGTTACGCGCCAAATGCATAGTGATCAGCCTTCCGTGCTGATTCTGAGCAATGTAAGCAAGCTTTACCCACGTCATCGATCTTACATGACATAATATTAAAGGCGTTTATTCATTAAACTTGTGCTTTTATCGCTTCATCGAAGTGTCTATGTGTTACGTGCATCATTCTTCGTTATTGCCACACACGCTTGTTTGCACTATTCCACGCAGAGACAGGCTACTTCTGGTTCACACCTAGCTTACTTGCTTACTGCTATCAGCGCGTTAGTTTGTATAGATCCCGTCCTGTACGTTAGAGCTTACGAGTCTTGGTTGTAGGTTTGCGTTGCTATATGAAATTTAATAATTTTTTCGTAAATCAATCAATCAATTAATCAATCATGCAATCCGTCCTATGTTTAAAGGTGTATCTGAATTGGAGATGAATTGAGAATGGCACGCCGGTCACTTTAACAGCGATTTTGTTGTTGTTAATTTTGCTGACCTTTTGGAAGGCTGAAAGGTTAATGTGCGCCTTATTTATCGAACATGGATGGATCAAAGCTGAACATCGATCGATTTATCAATCTGGGTTTAAGGTAAAATGTTATAGTTGAGCTCATAAACCGACCTTGCTTTTGTATTTCCAGGCAAGCTGCTTCTCGAAGATATTTAACGAGTGCCCTCTGACACTTTTCTGTGCCACAAGTTGGACCCACCTTCAAAGCCGAAGTATGCATTTTTATGAATTTTTGTCCATCAGAGCACTTCGTTTCTTGGTGATATATATATATATATATATATATATATATATATATATATATATATTTGTGTGTGTGTGTGTCTGTGTGTGTCTGTGTGTGTCTGTGTGAGAGAGAGGCTTGCTCTTGTATTTTCTATATTCTGCTATTTGGCTTTGTAATATGCGTTCTTGATATGCAAAACTTCGTATGCCTGCTATGTTGTGACCTTGCTAAGTTTTGTTACAAAAGATGCTCTTAACTAGGCTTTCTAGAGAGCTTCGTAATTATTATTCTCGGTTACCATCTATGATTTGTAGGATTTGATGGTCTTGCAGATCATCACCTTATCTTTGCATCGGATGAAGGTATCTACTCGCTGAACTTGGACGACCTTCAGAACATTGAAATGGTGCAGGTAGGTCCCCGTGCACCGGATTTTTGTAATGTCTCTCACTTTGAGGCGACGCGACTGCCACCGGATCCCTAATTGGGATATTAAATTGGTACTTAGAATACGTGGAGTGATCGTAGCTAATTTTGCTAGGTGAGTCTTGCGAAAGTCAATGGTATCGAGGCTTGAGATTGTGTCGGTAAAGAGTATGTATAGATGATTTGCAGTTCATGATTTTGAATAGTTTTTAAGCTCTGTTTCCATGTTATTGTTTACAACGTACAGATGGCATTCCATGAAGATTGATGGAGCTTCGCCGGTCTGAATCGCTGTGATTTTGTTGTCATTTGCAGATTCATGCCCGGCCATGTAAGTGGGTGTACGTCATCAAGAACATCCTGGTTTCCATATCTGGATCTCCACCTCACGTGGATATGCACAATCTCGTGTCGTTGCATTGTGACCAGACACTGGAACAGGCTATTACAGTTCAAAAGTGAGTTCATCTGAATGATTTTTTCTTTGGCTACTTTGGCTCGTAGATCTTTTGTTTATCTACTTTGGCTGACGTTTGTTCCTAGTAGTTGTTGTTGTTGTTGTTGTTGTTGCTGCTGTTGCTGTTGTTGTTGCTTTTTGTGTTGCTGTTTGAGTTTGCGTTTATGCAAGGGCAGTATCAGCTGTGGAATTTGCTCCGAAGCCCTCTCTAGGAAACATGATTTTGTCTGAAAGTTTGCTTCCTCTTCGTGTACTTTGCTTCCTCTGCATATATTTCCGCTTGTCCTGTGTGTATCTTTCGCTTACTCGCTTGCATATTTCGCTTACTCTTCATGTATCTTCTGCTTGATCTGCACGTATGTTCTTATAAACTTTCTCTGCAGGGGCATCACTTGCACAAATAGAGTGCCTGGCACTTAACATGCTCGCAAGTGCTGTGTTGGTGCGTTCGACATTCGTTTTTGTTCGTTCACCGCGTTCAATGTTTAACCATTCAGCTAATTAATGCGAGGATTTTTGCACATGCTCTCTCATATTTTCACTTGAGTTATTAAATCGGACTCCATCTGTCATACGCTTTGTTGGCTATGTTAAGCTATTTCGCTTCGTCTTTTGGTTTAATGCCCGTAGATCGACCCTTAGCTTGTTTTATGAAGAATGATTCAGCGAGAAGACATTCCTATTCTTGCAAGGCTCTAAACATGTAGCGTTTTCTCAATATCACCTCTTGGTTGCTGCAGCAATGCTCTTTATACAAGGCTATTCCATTTCGCTGTTTGCAGCATGTTGGAGTACACGGAAACCGCTTTTCCTGTGGTACTGTCTTGATGTAGCTGTCCATTTATTGCTGCCACTTCAAAGCGATGGTTATTGGAAGAAATTATTCATATCCCCGTGGTTCTTGGCGTCTCTTTACAATGCGTGTATTCCTAGTAAGGCTTGTGTTTCATTACTAAGAAAATCGATTATCGTGTTGTGCTTAACCTATTCACAGTGAACAATCCGTACAACAACCAGCTGTACCTGTTCGTTGGCTTGAACGAAGGTGTGCTGTTCTTGCAGTGGTACGAGCCACTGCCGAAGTTCATGATTGTCCGGGTGAGTATCTAGATGGCAGAGTTTCTTCTCTGCGTATGAATCTTTCCCGCGCCTGCGCGGTTGTGGTTGCATGATGGGGCTACATGCTACAGTTGGGGAAATTGGTGACGAGTCAGAGACTATCCCCGGACGCGCTGTGATCGCCAGTTGCAGTAAATGGAGCCAGTCGTCGTTTGTGGTGCGAGCCTTTCTAGGAGCTAAAGGGCTTTATGCGTGACGGCAAATGGCGTCTCGGACGATTTGTCGATTCTCTGAGTTTTTTAAAAAAATCTGTCATTGCACTGTCCCCTGTTACCAGGAGGCACTGTTCGTGAAGACGTTTTCAGCGGACGCAGTCGCGGAGTCGCTGGTTCGCCTCCCTGCTTGCCGACCGAGCGCCGCGTGGAGGCACTCCTAGCTGGTCGGTCCCAGCGGTAGTGTTTTCTGAGGGCCCTTACGGAAGATCGACGCGAGGGTTAAATTTGGTTTGGCATTCTGTGGCTTCTCCGCTGTAATTGCTGTTGTCTTTTGTTTTTCTGCGCAGAACTTCGAGTGCTCGCTGCCTCCTTCGCTTAGTTTATTTGAAGCCGTGGTCGTGAAGGGTTCGGAATATCCTATACTCTGTGTTGGAGGCTATCACGGGTAAGACTCGGCTTGAGTCTTTTATAGATCCGTTGTTTGTATGCTATATTGACAATGCGGATATGACCGACAAAGTTTATAGCTAAATATGATGGGGAGACCTTACGTAGGTAAGCCAAGTGAATATGCTTATTTCGGTTTCCTAGTTACCTCGCTTCCTTACACAGTTGCTTAGTTTCTTGCAGTTGTTTGTTTGTATGAAATCTCTGGCGACATTGTATCGAAGAAAGCGTTAGTGGCTTTTGGATGGATCACGTCGAGGTTCGCTGAACGCTCTGTGCTGCCTGTGGCTTCTGTTTGGTACTGCCTGTGGCTTCCATCCGATGCTGTGGTATTGATTTGCCCTTCCACCTTTCGCCAAGGAGTCTTTAATTCTGAATGAAGGGGTAGGAAGAGGAAGCTTGTCGGGCCGTTTTAATGACATGATGGTTGAGGAGCATCTTGGGATCGCCCCGTACACAGACCATTCTAATGCCCCTTTTTAGGCTCGTAAGGATTGGGTAGTTTAAATCACCGCCTATTTTTTTCAGTTCATTTATGACTCCGAGAGTATGTGCAGTGCGTACATAGGGCCATTTCTATTATAACATATTATTAGGATAATTTTTTGTATGCCATTTAAAAATGATTTAATCATTAAAAGCCCCAATTTGCGTGCATTACGAACTTGGCTATTCTTCGCTTTGTAAGGGAAATTTTGTGCAGCGGGCATGCGCAATACTATCGCACAGGCCTTGTAACCTTAACAAATTGTGCTTACAAATTGCTTGTAACTTATTTGTTGCCTGTGGCGAGAGCAATTGTTAACTGAGCGGCTTTTGTTTGGGTATATGCCCCGCATTTGCCCTCAGACTGTTGAAAGTGTTTTTCTTGTATACGTTCATTCTATTTGTTTGTTTATACCTCTTTTGATGTTAGAATGCAGGGAGGTTTCGTCTTCGATAAGCTCGACTTGGAAGCTGGCGAGTATTACTCGGCAATGTGACCGAACTTGAATTCGACACGCCCGTTAGCGCTGCAGGTAATGAATCACCTTTCGGTGCTCTTGATGCTGTGAAAAAGCTGTAGTCATCGAGAGTGTCCTTCTTGAAGCCCTTGAATGTTTGGGTTATCCCGACGTAAATTGCAGCATTTACTTGGTGGTCCCGTTTAAGACGTCTTACGAGTCTCCTTTGATGTTCGAGAAGATGCAGTTTTGTGCAGCTTTTGATGACCACCAATAATTGCAGATTAATGATTATTGGCTAAAAAACTTATACTGCCCGTATAGTTTAGACTAAAAAAACTAAATGTTAGACTAAAAATTGTGTTTGATATCCCTCGAATGTGTCTAAGTTCCATAAATTCTAAGCTGGTTTCGTTTCAGTTTGCCTTCCTGGCAGTGTGTTGACTTTGAACGAGCACGGTATTCAAGGCAAAAGTCTATCCTCCAGCCAAGTACGCGAGGGTGACTTTGTATCATTAGCTAGTGTTTAAATTTGTCTTTGCTTGTAAACTTGATCCTATGTGCCTTCGCATGTGACCTTGATCTTGATCTGCTGTTCTTATGGAAGGTAAGCAATGGCTTCTTTGTTCGATATGAAAATTCTGTGTCTTCGCTCAACCGGTCCATTCCTCGATGGCGATTTTTTCGTTGTTTTTTTTGTGTTCGCTATTTGTTTGATGGTTCGTTTGCAGTGCGTTCGTTCTTTTTTTCTCTCTCGATCTTTCGTGGGTACTTGGTTGTGTCGTACCTACTCGTTTCTTTGTTCGCGACGTTGTATTGTTGTTGTTGATGTCACTGTTGTTGCTGTTGTTATTGTTTTTGTGTTAACTTAATGCTGTCATTATGTTTACGCTTCTACTGAACGGGTTCAGAGGTTTTGTTTTCTTTTCTTGCAGCAGGTGACCGCTCAATCCCAGGACCTGTCGCGCGTTTACCGGCTGCTGGGTTCAGACCGGTAGGTTGGCCTGAAGATCTTCCTATTGAAGTTGTTATGTTGCTGAAGCCTCTTTGTGGATTTACGAAACTCAATCCCGGTTTTTGCTTAACATTGTAGTTCCAACTTCCGAGGCATCAGCATTCAGTTTTGGCGAATAATTCTCCCGTTTTATCTGCTCCGCAAAATTGGCAAATCGAAAATTGACCGAGCTTCTAGTAAAAGCATGTATTTATTATGACGTCATGTCCTTTAATATCCTTACAGTTTAAGGCAACCTTGTGCAGTGTATGTTCTGTTTTGATCCAGCAGCAATGATGCTTGTCGCAGGAGAAGTTGATTTGGGAAAGCCGTTATTAAGTTTTAGTCTCCGTTTGGTGAGGTCTCTAATTGCTGTCATCTGCACAGGAAACGCTAGCAAATACGAACTTGAAAATAGGCGTTCAGAATTCAATTCAGGGCCCGGCGAGGAGATAGATTCAAGAGGAGATAGTTACCTTGAATGGCACGGCCCTCCTGTAAGCCTGTCTTGGCTGGTGTTCCACAAGGATCTATCTTAGGTCCTAGTTTTGTACCTAAGAAGTGACGGTCGCCTCTTTGCTGATGATCTATCGCTTTTTTTCTACTGTCCTTGGCGCCGAGAGATCTTGTGAGGACCTTTCTCATGACCTTACTCTAATAGAACGATGGGCTCACCAGTGGAAAATGGCTTTCAACCCGGGAAACATTAGCCGACAGACGCTGTTGTAGAAGACTACTATTATTCTGGAAAATAAATAAAATGTTCGTTCCGGCCTATTTGTCTTCCTTAGTACCACAAAGGATCTCTGGGTACCAACTCCGGAGCAAATTTACGTTCGTTTACTTTGCATGTCGTACATCGAAATTCAAGGATCCTTTTCTTCACTCGGTAATTGCAGACTGGATAAACTTAGACAATAGCCTTCTTACGATCGAGACTAATGCTCTTTTTAAGACTGCATTGACACAAATAATGCGTCCACCTGTTAAATCCACCTATAAAATCCATCACCCATTTGGCTTAAGGGTTTTATCACAGCTTAGGCTTGGGCTAAGCGACTTACGTGCTCATAAATATTTGCATAATTTTGCAGATACAAATGATCCCACTTGCTGTATCTCTTACGACGGCATTGAGGACGCAACCCACTTCCTGCTCGAATGCAAGGCATTTAGCACATTGCGTACCGCTTTACTTAACCCTGTTTATGGTATTTTGGGGTTTTCAGTATTAGACGTTTGCGCTGAACAGCTACGCAGAATTCTCGTGTACGGTCATCGAGAGCGAAATAACATTATTAATAGGAAAATTCTTCTTGCGACAATCCAGTTTATTTTAGATACAAGGACATTCTCGTAATCTATGTTTAACCAAGCTTGCGTGAACAGCCAATGTTTCTATTAAGCTTGCTAAGCTTGCATGTCCTGCGTGGAGTTGCAGTTTCTTTGTATCCTGATCACCACGTGGTGGTCTCCGTTTTAAAGAGTTTGTAGATTTCTATTTTCCGTTTTAATATGGTGGTGGTTA
The DNA here is from genome assembly GCA_003687565.2 of Craspedacusta sowerbii. NCBI lineage: Eukaryota > Metazoa > Cnidaria > Hydrozoa > Limnomedusae > Olindiidae > Craspedacusta > Craspedacusta sowerbii. The sequence continues at coordinate 8,487 of QQSS02218925.1, forward strand.
TTGTTTCGTTAGGTGCATGGCGTTAACTATTTTATTTTATTTTCATTTTTATTTTATTTTGTTGTAGACGTTTTATTGTGGATGTTGTAATATTTATAAACGCATAAAAAAATGATCCAAAGTGGTTTGGTTAGGACGCAAGCGTACTTTACCAGTTTATCCGTTGGTTTAATATTTTAGGATTGTGCTGATCGAGAGCAGAGTGCCAAACGAGAGGCTGGCGAATCTCTTCATTCTAGCGAGCAGTTAGTCGCGACGCAGTGTTTAATCGCACCAAGCCTATCCCAACCTCAGGTGACTCAGCCTCTCCTCGTGTTGTGACATACTTGTCGCTTGAAAGAATGATCTGCTCAGCACGTGGAAGCACACGTTATGGAAGTATTGTCGTGGTCTTTGTTTTGTATTTACCGTTACCTGGTTTGCAGATCTTTGTTTCTGCACCTTTTGTGATACTTTGTCGTATTTTAAGAACGTCAGTGAGGCTTTTACTTCAATACGAAGTGGTCACTTTAGTGCATCAGGTTGATATCGCAAAGATCTCGAGCTCGACCCGAGGGTGGTTGTAGGTCGGTAATAATTGGCATGTGGAAACCTGAGCAACCATTACGGGTTATCTAATGGACTTACCTTGTTTGCCGACGGTCTTTCGTAAGTGGCGCGATCCCATTCGACTCAGTCAATGGTTTTCAGCTCATCCGATAGACTGCGCTCATGAGGTTCGCTTCCGACACTGATCTCTAACTAAAGCTGGATAGCGCATCCGGTGGCAAATTTGAAACCAGCTCCGCCGCCCTGTTGGGTCCGAGCGCTGTGTCGTGTCGTGGCAGCTCTGGAGCATACAGATGAACTCGAAATTTCAGACTAAAATTGGAGAAAAAGACTATATAGTGAGATAAGATACATTTTTTACTTGCTCGTTGGTGCTACCAGGATGGACTAATACTGATATATTGCTATTCTGGTAGGTTTTTGCTGTCCACCCCCTGCTGTCGTAAGTGAAAATTTTCAGCATTTTTTGCTCGCCTATTTCCAGCACTAATGCTTTACTGGGAATCATTCATGAACGATTTTTACAAGTTTTGTAAGTCTTTTACAATACGTCAATGCAGTACGAAAATAAATGCAGAGCTTTCACTCAATACTACAATTACGCCCTTAAATAAACCAAAATTATACATCACGTCAATAAACCTTTGTTACATGGAATACTTCAATGAGATGAAATCATGCTAATCTTATTTATCGGGCCTTAGCGGCATTGGCAACTCTAGCACTTAAAAAACATATTGGCGAGTATACAGCACAAAATGGATGCTCTTTGCAGGTGTCATAAAATTCCTAAAACAAGCCCAACAAAAATGGTAAATCTTAATATATATACATATATATATATATGGATGGTGACATACCCTAATTAATATACATATTATATGTATATATATGTTAATATATATATATATATTTATATATGTATGTTATACCTTATCTTCAGACTGTCGCTGGTGCTTGAACAGCACTAACTTGAGAAGTGATTTTTGGATATTGCGTCCCCATGATTTTGATGTTGCTTCTTTTGCAAGATGGTGTAGGCGAATCTTGGAGAAGCAATGTGCTTAGGACTTTATCAGACAGAAAACTAGATTTTCGTCCACTGGCAAGTCCATCATGGGCTCTTCAAGCTCTGTGAATACAAGCGAAGGAAGAGCTTCCAGTACTGCAGTAGATATAGCAACATGCACATCTGTAGAGAGAGAGAGAAAATTCTTGCAGGCTGCAGTAAATTGCTGCGATGTAGGGTTTGTTATTTAACCCTCCAGCTGAGCATATTGCACCGAAAAACAACTCGGTAATCCTGGCTGAATCTGTACACAAGCAAGTATCGGAGCAATCTAGGACTCGACTCTTTGAACAATGCTCTCGTGCTCTTTAGTGCTGCAAGGAATCCAACGAATCCGGTTTTTCGGCGTGTTTCATGAATGAATTTGCCAGATGAATGTCTGACATTGTATATATAGTCTTAATCTTCGATAAGAAACGGTTCCTAGGTACTCTTATTTGCAATGGTAAGGAATGATTTTTACCCCTTAGAAAACAGACTTCTTAAGTAAAGGATCAGTTCATCATCATCAATCTCCTTATTTAACGTTGGATAGAAGAACTCAGCTAGAAAAGTTTCAACAACTTCAGCTATAAAGTCCAACTCAAGCAAAAATTTCAGAACTCTAAGAAGGTTCTGCAAAAGCTGCAAACGCCGTGCAAGCATTCATACATGAAATTAAACACTACTAGTAAAAAAAAAACAAAAAAAAAAAACTTTAAAGCCTTCAGTCTACTAGCCATAAAAAACCTTAAATTCCTTCAGTCTACATGCCATAAGAAAAACCTTCAATGATCAAATATATATATATATATATA
>QQSS02218947.1:0-22807 GCA_003687565.2 Craspedacusta sowerbii
TGTATGTATGTATGTATGTATGTATGTATGTATGTATATATATATATATATATATATATATATATATATATATGTATGTATGTATTTATGAATGAATGTATGAATGTATTCGTATGCGGGTATCTGTGCATGTATGTTAGATGGATAGATAGATCGATGCATGAATGGATGGATGGATAGATGGATGGATGGATGGATTGATGGATAAGTGGATGAATGGACGCATAATAGAATGTATGCAATGTGCCAGCGCTTGAATGGGGCGAATGCAGGTCTTAAAGATAGGCAGACAGTGTTGCAATATCTGCGCGTGGTAGTCGGAAGTGCCAGCTCGCCTCGACTCTCACATAACGATTCCGTTGCTTCATTTGGATGGATACTTATCTGGTGGTGATAAAGCCACGCCGGCGCCAACTGAGCGTTATCTGCAATGTTGTTGGTTCCAATCGCAAATACACGGAAAAGGAAATCTGTAGCAATCGCGGCTACTATGTTTGTAGCGGTCGATGCGGAACCGTTTTTTCCGGATATCCTCCAACTTCAATCCTGATATGGCGATGCTGGATCCCCAGTCGACATAGGTTGGCATTACGAAGTGGCGCCTAAGTGAGTTTGAATCGCCTGTTATGATGCAGTGGCGTCACTAGGGTTGATGTCACCCGGTGTGGTTAACACTTGGCGCCAACCCTCTAGACTTTAACTAATCACCGTAGACCTTTCCTACATGTTCCTCTACTATAGAATGTCAGGTCATGAAGTTGTCAACCGGTGAGGCCCGCACCCCTTGCACCCTCCTAGCGACGCTACTGCTTGGATGTCTAGTTTACCCAGCCACTTCTGGATCATAGATTCAAGATTCAAGATTCAAGAATTTATTTCTCCCATCAAAATGAAGAATGTATAGGTATACATAGATTTAATATAGACAGAAAGGAGGGCATCTAAGTCCTCGAAGAGACAAGGATTGACTCCGATTGCGAGACACTAGTAGACCGTGGCCACACCATCAACATTGAAGTCTTTACCTTCCACCACTGAGCCAACCCCCGTAACGCCAACAACAGTGTCGTTTATTTCTAACTATCGCATGTTTGCTGCGTATCGCACGTCATATATTTCTACAAACGCTGTGAAGACTGCTGAAGGAATCGCTGCGAACATTCATCTCGGGTTCTTAAAGTCCGTGTTTAAAGAAAGCATCTTGCACTCCATAAACCTGCACAACAGTTTGCTATGAAACCACAAGATTTCCCCTCGTTAACCGATGACTTGCTTAATTTTCTTTCGTAAAGAAACGTTAGTGTGGTTTCTGCTCCAAAAACTTTTCGTTCGAGCTTGTACAACTATTGCATTTCGGGTTTCGTTGGATATTCGCACGCCACGTTCAAGAAAGCGAGCTTGTTTGTTTGTTTGTTTGTTTGTTTTGTTTGCTTTTATTAATTCTGTTTGGTTTTAGCTATTCGCCATCATTATTGCAAACATAGGAAATTACACTTCGTAATGTATACAATATGAAAGTTGCTAGTAATTTATACAAGAAGACAGTTGCTATTAGTCCAGTTTACCTGCTTCCGGGCATGGATCCCTAGAAGACCGTGGGTCTTTTCATGGGGCACCATTAGCAGAGTTCTATGTGGAATATTTTTTAAGGGGCTTCATATGATCAGTGTTTACAGAGTGGACTAATGAATTACAGATACCAAGCTTATGAGGCAACGGTGGCTTCGGCAGTTAACCTGCAGTGGCGTACCATTGCTTCTAAATAACATGGGTAATGGTTCCCGTCAATGCTAAGCAGGACGTGAACGATTGATTTGCCACAGCAAGTTGCGACCTATTGACTAGCGCCTGTAGTCATTCATAAAGGTCGCTTAAGAGTGTGGTTGTAAGTGTGTGTGTGATGGTGTTTGCACACCTCGCGTATAGGTCGACTACTCCATTCGGCTTCTTGTACTCGTTTATCCTATTGAGTGCAGTCGAACGGCGTTTCGTCACAAGTTGACCACATTGAATGCAGTATATAAACCCCGACGTGTTTTTTATTGATAACTCTAATTTGTTATCAAGCGGCCGCATGCCGCCGCAAGGCCTGTCACGTGCTCCGCCGGAAAGGCTTTTGACTTGGACAGGATGTCCGCCTTAAGACAAGAGACAAGACAAGAATTTATTTTTTTCCCCAAAGATCATGCCCAAGGAATACGCATAGACAAAACAAAATTAAAGCAAAACGCGCAGTGGGAAGGAGGCTCCTCTTCAGCGAAGCTAATCAGAGTTGAGGAGCCCCCTAATACCTCTCTAAAGAAGTATTTCTTTGCTACCTTCATTCACATAACAAAGCGTGTGATAAACAGAATCCTCACAACAGCTCTTGCCGTAGTTTTAGCGAAGGGCAAATGTCCTATAACTGCCTCAACAACAGAGTGAAACCGATAAATCAAGAAGTATTCGTTTTATTTTTCCCTTGCACATATGCAGCTGCTTCGTATTCTTACTTCTTGTTAAACAGCCTTGGAAGCAACGGTTCGAAGAACGAGCCCTGCGAAAGCGCGGCTCCGGATGAGGAAGATACTTGACTCCCTTCTGACAATGATCTCGCGTGACGCTTTTGTCACGCTTTTGTCACACTTCCCCGCCCAGCCTTCAATTTGGTAACACTAAATAGTAACTATTTTGAGACCTTTCGACGGATACCCAATATCGATGACGACTGTGGCCAGGTATAACCTCAGTCACCTCCGCACAGGAAGTGCCCAACTCCCCTGAGGTTTTCCAAAAACAGTCATGCCTTAAGCGGCGTCTTGACGGATGCTTGGTCACAAAATCTGAGCCAAGGCTATTGTTTCGTCCCGACGCAGATACTGTTTTCAATTCGCAGGGAACTCTAAGATCTAGCTCAAAACAGCGCTCTCGAATATGCTTTTAATGAAGCGGTAATCAAGCTTTCGCTGCTTCACCTAACTCGATTAAGATTCTCATTCCAATACCGTGTCGCTTTGATTGTATCACAATTTCTGTGTTGCCGGCAATTTCCTGGCGTCCTAAAGCGCTTTAGAAAGACCCCAACCCTTACGAAAGAATGCTAATTACGAGTTTCTGTTGTGACTGTGGTCTAAGAGATAACTTTGTTGCATTGTTTTGAAGTTGACTCAAGCTTAGCAATCTCTTCCGTTGACGGGGGTGGGGTCCCTCGCGAAGCGCATAACAAGCCTAAAAATAGACGAGCGATCGCTTTGCCGTTCGCGGTACGCTAAGATGTGGAAGTTCGTGTAAAGATATCGTTGTGTGAGGCTGTACTAATTGAGTACTGTCGCTGCTCACTGTCCCTGGTCTAAAGCGTGATGGAAATCTAATATCCCGAACATAATTCGGGCTATGCATTTATGGGTCGGAGAATGGTATGGGTGGCGATGGGTATGAAAGCAAACAAACTTCTGCCCTCGATGTATAAGCGGTGGCCACATTTGAGTTAAGAGTAAAGCAGATATCCTGATGTGCGCAGAGCACTTCGAGATTTGTGTAAATCAGACTCTCATTCTCGTCAAGTTTCGACGCCATCTGAAATGACGACTGAACGACGCCATCTGAAATGACGCCATCTGAAAAGCCGAATGTCCAGTTTTCACCAATTAATATTATTTGCTGTTTATAATTTCGTGTGCAAGATAAACTTTGGGTGTATGTGTGTGCATGTGCGTGTGTGTGCATATATGCAGGTATGTGTGTATGTCTGTGCGTTTGTATATCGTATGCGTCGTTTGCGAGCATATGTGTTTGTTCGATTAACAATGAAGGCTTTGGGTAGATTCGGTTTTGAACTTGGAAGGTACCCGAAAGGAGCATTACTTTCTTCCTTCCTGATGAATATTTTCTTCAGTGTGATATTAACGTAATTTAGCCAACTAAGAAAGCAAGTAGGTAAAATTATATCATAAGAAATAACCAATACTTCAATTTTCAAATCAGAACAGACTACCATGAGGGCCAGGAGTACAACAAAGACTTAAATTTGAATTTTGGACCTTCTCTAACCGTGCTCTGGTGCAGCAACATTATGGTTTTTGTCGTACGCGACAGCGCATCTGAAGTTCCAACTCGCTCTCCGCTCTCAAGCCTTATCAGCAATGCAGATAGAGACAGCTTCTGTGGCGTGGAGAATATCGTTTACGAATACTGTAGTCGCCTGAATTCCAGGCAGATAAGAGGAGTCTTTTTATTTGCCGATTTCTAAAAGCCTCCAATTGATTGGAAAAGCCAATTTATTCCCCGGGGATAAGGCATTTATGTCTATTTTAGTGACATTCTTAGTATAATTAGTCCCCTCCTTTCTTACAGTAAAAAGATATTTGTTTTTTTTTTTGCCAAGACCTTAGAGACAACAATTGAATTCTTTCAAAAGGAAATCCACCCAGTGTTGGGAATTAATGGTAAACTATGCTCCACCTGAAGCTACCGTTAGATTACCTTATCAGCCAGAACTTGCCCAAAATCCCCCTCTTATGAAATTCAATTTTTATTCTATACTAGACGTCTGATGCTCGAAACAAGTTAACGCGTGGGATTAGCAAGCCTTGGGATAAATATTCGCTTGAAGGTCGAGCCTGCAAATGACTCATGTAGAACCGACCAGCTAAGTCTGCGTTCACATTCTTAAGCTAACGGCGACCTTTTCGCGCACGTAAAAGTCCACTTCTGTAATTCATCGATCCTACTTGGGCGTTTGTAAACAGTTGAGAATTTTTCAATGCTGGCATATTTTCTTCCACTGCTTTCTCTAGCTTTGCTATGTTTCGAATTTTCGTTACTTGCCGCAAACGATGTTTAAATCAATTTAATACATCTTGTATTAACCAAATTGCTGGTTTGTTTCCGTTGTATCCACCAAGCCAGTTCCACCAGTCTGGCCTTACTGTCTCTATCGAGATTGCCAATAATTCCTAGCCAAAAAGATCACAGCAAAAATGTTCAAGTATTTAAGGCGGTACCATCAGAATTCAATCAAAGCCATGAAATTTCTTAAATTTGTTAGCAACTTCTTTGATTATCAGAAACATCGTATCTCTACCACTTCTGTAGACCTCTCTACGCGCTCTAATTGCCGTTGTTTACAAGTTGCGCTCCTGTAGACTCGCCGATAAGTGCTGATACTAGCGCGAGTTATAAGATTTGCAATAAGCATGAGAGCAGCACGGTGGAATGTTCTATCATTCATGACGATCTAAAAAATTCTATTCACAATCAAGGGCACAGACAAGATGAGATAGGATTTTGTTTTGCCGCACCTTTTGCTAATCTGGTGCGCAGTTAATTCGACGAAAGAATTGCATTTGTAAACCAATTTCAAAGCTTCGTTTCAAATCCGCACTGTAAGTTTCCGCCACATGTTCGAACGCTTTAAGGCGCATTTCCATTGGTCCAATATTAAAATAGCAATAAACAGACCCTCGACCAAGCAAAGAATTTATTAACCAGGTTAATGTCCGCCTATTATACTAGCGTAAAAATAAGATCAAAGAATCCTGGATTTCAGACAGCAAGCATTCTCACGGATGAGGGTCTGATATTTTCTTCCAGGCAGTTACAGCTAAGCCGATAAGTGTAGTGCTAAGCTTGTCCACAGGGTCCAAACAAGTGATTCGTCACTTCAGAGTCTTGATTACTGCCTTGCTATGTAGTCCAGTATTCCAAGACATTTTCCAAGAAATTTCAAAATCTCTTCTTACTTGATGCCTCTAAAGAAGAGAGTATTCGCTTGCCGTAAAAAAAAAAAAATGATGAAGGATGTTTAAAGAATGAATTCAAATGCACTTGGAAACCCAAAGTTGAAGAAATCGCTATAACCTAACAGCCTGACTTGTTTTCCTTTCTTTCGTACGAGTGCACTCAAGCATCTCTAATACAGTTGCGTGATTTCTTAGTGGAAATACTCAGCTGAAATTCGATTGCCAGCAAACGATCATCCCGCGCAAACTTTTTCCACTCAAGTTCACTCAAGCTTGTGAATGGCATCATCGATTGCCGAACTGCGAAACTCTCAGCTTACTGTTTGTGTTCTTTATGACTCGGTAAGTTAGCCTTCCTTGTAACAGAACTCCTTCACTTACACCGCACCCGTACCGTAGTTGCTTCTAACAAATCTGAGCAAACGGAAATTGCCCCTACGTCTTCAAGAACTTGTAGCAACTTTCGATTTTCAATCTAGTGCAATTGTTCTTATTTGAAAGTAAGCGGAACAACTTTCTTGTCAAATTATGACTTATATCGGCTGTTGGGCTTTTGGTTTCTGGCCTTCAGAACAACGGCCAGTATTGTAGAAGCTGTATCAACATGGTATGTTTGCACAAAAAATTTCAGTTTTTAAATTCTTGGTTGTTTATCCTGTTGCTGCTTTCCAGTAGGCCATCTGTCACTAGGCAAATACAGCTTAGGAGAGAAAATCGGTATCTCTCAGATGTCGACACCCTGGCGTGTTTTGAATAGTGGCAATCTTTCTGGTGGGTGTCGAACAATCGAATTCAAAGCCGTACTTGAATAGCTCTATACAATTACCTCGACCAATCAGACTCGTCTCGATTGTTCAGGAGGATTCTAATCAATGGCTTACCGTGAAATGGCGGCCCAACAAAAGTTGAACTGTGCAACATTCTTGAATAGGACAGCTGCCTGAAGTTCAAGCACTGTTCGCGTTAAACCGTCGGGGCCAGAGGACGCACGAAACGTGTCGTGAAACGTCGGTCACAAGTCAATCCGTGACATTCTCGGAACGCGAGACACACAAGACAAACATGAGCGTTGCTACGGCTAGTGGTCATAGCAAGATACCACCTAGGCTTCCCAAGTGTGCTAGGTGCCGGAACCATGGCGTGGTGTCGATCTTGAAAGGCCACAAGCGCTTTTGCCGATGGAGAGACTGCAACTGCCCCGACTGCAATCTCATTGCTGAAAGACAGCGTGTCATGGCGGCACAAGTTGCTCTGAGGAGGCAGCAGGACCAAGAGGAGTACATGAGAGCCATGCAACTGCAATCTTCGGACTCCTATACCAAATCAATTCCGGATATGAGCCAACCTTTGACCACCATGGTGCCTATGCCGTCCATGCGCTCGTCGGGGCCTCCTGCCGACCTCGCGCAGTTGGCCCCCTCGTCACTGCACTCACCCACCGCGGTGCCGGCAATGCGGATGTCACCGATCCACCCTACTTCCAGGATGAATGATCTCTCGAATCACGGTACGCAAGGTTTTTTTTTTCTAGCTATTTTTTGTTTGTTGCGTTTTTCGCATTTCATATATTTCACCTAGCGATCGTTGCCTTTTGCTCGCCCAAATGTTGAAGATGTTGGTTGAAGAACTTCGCGTCTTTTTTGTGTATGTATGTATGTATCAACAAGCCGATAAATTTTTAAATTCCACTTACATTTAGAGCTTTTTTTTTTTACGCTTTCGGTACAAAATACTTGGCATTTGTTTGGCTTCGCAGTGCGAACTCATTCGCAACAATCTCAAACGCGACACCGGTGCTCGTTTTATACGAAGTGATCGTATGCTCGCCGGATCAAGTTCGGTGTGATCTTCAAGCCCGCTGCTCGCCACTGAATGAAACTTCCTTTCCGAACGGTCATCGTCACATCGTCAGATTCTGTCTACCAATGCGCGTAACTTTCAAAGCAGGGCCCATGAAAGTGATCTTTACAAGCAGAAGCAATTACTTAGAATATTGGCAACTTGTCTTGCTTTCGGCTAAGATCAATAGTTGAGCAACAGCGTGTGACGCAGTCGTGTGAACTGACGCGCAATGCCAGCGACAGCCCGACTAGTCTGACTGGAGTCTTGTGCCGAAGGGAATGGGTTAGCCAAAGGTTTCAAAATTTGCTGTTCCTTGTTCCGCGCTCGTGCGTTTCCATTGTGGCAAGTGTTACTCTACTTCATTTGTATATGTCGTTCTTGCAAGCCAGGCCGGTTTCTATAGATGAAAGATGACGCTGTCTTGATTTTTACTTCCTCGAAGCGTTATACCCCGCCGTGCTTCCTCTGGCACAACATTACGAAATGCTTTGCCGCCGAAACTCCTTATTGGTCGTGTTTTTCCGCAGGAAATGTGTCGGTTATAAGCGAATTAATTCGCCACAGACAAGGCTATATTGAGCATGTCCTCGCAAAGTTCTGCCTGCGTTTGATAAGCGGAGTTCCTCTGAATGATTGTGCGCGCGCTATCGACGGAGCGCCAGTTACGTTTTTGGACTTCACAAGAATGTCTCAATCGACGGTTATTCTTGCAAATTAGGTAAACACGGTGGCACCGTGGGTCGGTTGAATTAACTGCCGGTTTCTCAAAGGTCGGCTCAAATTAGCCGTCTGCCCTCTCCCAACGCCGAGGCATCCGAACTGGTTGTGTCAGTACTTACCTACGCACGCGAAGTTCTTTGCTTTGTCTTGTTCTTGTTTTTTTTTTTTTTTTTTTTTTGTTATTTGTACGGCTTTTACAAAGTTTATGAAGTCTTTTTGAGGTTATGGATTAGTTGTGGCAGGTGAAAGTTGCATATACAACACGGATTTATGTGGAAAAGACAATGGCAGTGGAGGCGGACTCCACTGTGCTGGGGCTTGTCACCCCCCCCCCCCCCAAAAAAGAAAAGAACTTTGCCTGCGCGAGAGATGTTATTTTTCCATGCTTGATCGTGCTTATGGCGGCTCTTGTTGTGCAGCCTCACTTTCCGCAGCAGTCTCGTTTTCAAACAGCTTGGCGGACTTCGTATTGGAATAGAATCTCGACTTTTATTGTGCTCCTTAATATATAATTTGCTCCTTACGTATAAAACTCCTCTCGGATAAGATTAAAATATTAGAAAGCTGCAAGCGTGTAGCACTAGTGAAGATAGTTACAGGAAATCAAGTCGAACGAGAGCCAGTCTGTTTCTTAATGTTTTCGTATGGTATGACGGTTGGGGATGGGTGCAGTCATGGCAGTCCAAGAAGAACCGTGTTCTCTCTCCCCGTGATTTGGCTAGCAGTTACACGAGGTTCTGACCTGGCGTGACGCAATTGTGTTTTGGTCACTCCGACAAGCGTGCTGAGCTAGGGCTAACTTGGAGGCTTGGGTCGAGAAACCTCACCCCCTCCCGCTGAGCGCCCTTGCCTATGTTTTGGAGTTGCACGATTAGACATTCATTTTTTTTTTAGCTCGCTGATTGTCACAGCGTTATTCGTGTCGCAAGGTAAACTTAGATTATGAAACTATGGTGTTGTCGTTTTAGACGATGAAGTCTTCGCTAGAGCGTATCCGACCCCGAGTATTGGCAGTGATTCGGATGTCGTTAAACACGAGAATGCGGAGACCGACGAAAGTTCGGAAGGCGATTATGCTCTAGGAAATACTGCCGACGACTCTTCCGACGATAATTCAACGAACGAGGACAAAGCGGAAGGTGCGCGGATTCCGAAGACCGAAAATTTATCACCTAGCTCTCCAACGACCTCGAGGTTTGTTGAAAGAAAATCCCCATCTGATTTTCCTCTCACTCCAAGGTCTCCTAGCAGGAAGTCACCGCAGAGATCTCCCGTCTCAGATTTACCTCAGCATCTTTCGCAGAGCGCGGATGTGAAACCTCCGTTGTCGCTTGGTGGCCATTTATCCAGCTCTGCGCAACGACGCGACGCCCTGGGTCCACCCGCTAAGATGGCGCGGTTTTCTTTGGAAGACAATATTTATCAGCGACAGCAGATGCAGCGACATCTGGATTTGTTGTGTCGTTTGTATCCGGAGCAAAAGCGTGGCGTGCTTGAGCTCATCCTCAAAGGTTGCAACAACGACATCGTTCAGGCGATCGAGTGCATCTTGCCGAGTCACCAGCGTGCCATCCAGCAACTGTCCAGCTTGCCCAGCCAGAGTTTCGCCCTGCCACATTCGCAGAGCGAGCCATCCCATTTGTCCTACACTCATCCGCCGTCTGTAAACAGTGATATAAAGGTCGCCTCTGGAACTTCGGCTTTCTTGCCTTTCACGAATCCACCACGTTCTCCGGTCCAGCATCACTCGTTCGGAGTTGGAAAGGGACCCTGTCTGCCCGGTTGCGCGTGCCATCACCAGAAATGCGACTGCCCGGATTGTCTTCCAGCTCCGGGTAAGCCAGTTAAGGACGTTCTCCACGCGCACCACGTCACGTCAGGCCCGAAAATTTCCCCACCCATGCGGCCTCATGTTAACCACTTGTCGCTTGGGTCCGGCATGAGACACGGAAGTCCGGCTCATGGCCGGATGGTGGCTTACGTTCCGGTGTCATCTCACGTTCCGGGTTCTGCCTCGGAGCCGGTCAAAATATGCGCGGGATGTGGTGGGAAGATGAAGTTGGAAGATCAGAGATGTCCCACTTGCGAGCCAGATCCTAGAAACTAAGTTGCTATTTACGAGCAAGATCCTAGAAACTACGTTGCTATTTGGATTCATGTGTTTTGGTTTGGGTGTGTTTGGATAAAGCCGCCTATTGTGCCCAGTATTCTAGTGCCGAGCTGTCGTTTGATAGAGCTAGTTTTATTGCTTACAGTTGTGCGGTGTATCGGGCCACATTTTTATTGTTCACTGAAAGCATGAAGTCTATTTTGTACAGGGAATTGGAGTTTTACTGGTTCTGTAAATATTCACGCTTTCCAATTCAATAGTTTATGTATATTTTATGTATGGAACATGCATTTTTAAGGGGAGCGTTTTTATGCATGCATGCGCAAATCTCGTATCGACGTACGTGCAGTCATCCAGCATTTGGAAAAATAAATTATCGCTCACGGCTTCGGCATATCACATTATTGATTATAGCGCACATGGGTCGCTCGTTTTCGGTCCTTAATTTAGACTCCTTGCCGCGCATCGTCGTCATATTTATGCCGGCTTTGGATCGTCGCCCTTGAAACACGTTTGTTTATTTGTTTGTCTTGTTTATTGCATCCGTTGCAGGATGTTGAGCAATGGTTTTGTACTGCTACCGGACTAGCTGCAAGTGTTGGTTTACCACCGTAACATCAGAACAATTCGGTCGTAGGGAATGCGGCCTGCAGTGCGTGCGCGAGGTTGTTTTCCACATTCGACTTGTCTTCAACTATTGGTTGTTAGAGTTCGAATGTTTTCACACCGGGTGAAAACTGTTATGGCCTAGCAGTAGTGCGTTGGGTCCTGGTGTCTCGTTTGCGGATACGGCGTTCGTGTTAATCAGAATTTTCTTACATGGACTGGGTTTACGATCTATTTTGTACGAATATGCAGGCCTTTATTGTTAACGTCCACTCACCTCGCTCTATGGAAGAAAGAAACTTCTGTCTACACGTTGCACGTTTTCTTCGGTGTTCGTGAATTATGAAAATTCATCCGTCCTTCCCCGGAGAAATTTCTGGTTTGCAAGTGCGCCAGCATTGAACTTTTCATTCGTGGTTCAACTTGCATTTCTGTTACTGTTTCTGAAAAACGTTAATAGCTCTTGCCCGTCCTAAATCCGTAGCTATACCTTGACAAAACATAGTTGCTATGGTTATTCTGCTATGAAGGCGTATGTACATCAAGGTAAAATATGAGAATAAAAACTTGGTTTTAATACATGGGTTGATAATCACTGAATGAGCTTGCTTACATAGACTAAAGATTCTTATGTGGCATAGCGGGCAAGAGACGAGCGCTATCGATCTTGTGCCTTGCTTTCAGCTTCTGCCAACGGTGTATTTTCGAGATCGGTAGTTCTTCATATAAAGATCTTCGCCAGGTTTTGCGGGGGCATCCTCGTGGTCTTAAGCTCCAGGAGGCAGCCTGCGGCTCGAGGAATCGGGAGCTCCTATTTGTGCCGAGAACATGGCCAGCCCACGATAACGATGTTGATTGAACAGTTAAGACTGTAAGTCGCTCGTGACCATCGTACGTACGCTTTGCTCAGGATTTGCGCCATTAGCGATTTTGAACGATTGTTGTTGAATATTTGAATAATTAGATTAGCTCTGCCCTTCGCACAACTTCGAAAAACTCAGAAAAATGTTCAACAACGCTTAACGAAAACAGGAAGCACAAACCAAGCGAATATGATCGTGGCGGGATTCTGTGTTAAATACTAGATTTTCACATTCGCAAAGTGTTACTATTTGCGTTGGAAGGAATAAATTTTAGTATGTACCATGACATCATGAAGGCTGAATACGCAGTAAATCTGCGAATTGCCAGGTCAGTGAGACGCTCTTGACGCTTTGAACTTCGTGAACTATTTGATCTGTTCTGTTTTAGAAAATGAACTTTCCGCTGAGTAGATTGCTAGCAACAGTTGCTGGCAAGTACGGAAAAGTTTTTGAGACCTTAGCCTGTACCTCTCATGCTTAAGTAAGTTATTAAGTAAACTTTTCGTGGTTCTCCTCATTCGTGAATTATCAAATAGTTAAGTTTGTCGCATATTTCTCTCAGAGTTGTGAATCTGTAAGTCTCCCGGAAGGAAGCTAAGCCAACAGGGAGAGGAAGCGAAGTGATAAAATAAATGATCACGTTCAACCCCCCGTTAAGGGCAGACTTGAAATGATCAAGTAATGGAAAGGAACTCGAAACGCAGATTTGTTTTTATGACGATCAGATTTGAGAGAAAGAAGTTTTTGTCGGAACTAAATCATATTCTGACGTCGTAACCAGGCTTCCAAATATTTATGTTTTCATCTTTCTGCACTCTCAATTGCTTATATTCTTCAGGGCATTTGACATATCAGGCTCCCTCAGGGATTGCGCGATGGCCACGCTATGATTTAGTTCTAGTTTGGATTTTAAAATATTATTTTTTTTACGCGTTGAAAATATCTACACCAGAAAATTGCATACATTCTAGCTTCCGGATGCATCCCGATTTCACAGCAGCATATCAAAATATCCACATTTAGTATTCTTTACGCGAAGACGTCATGGTATGTCAACCATGGCCTGTAGACATGTGGAAAGTATGAAGAAAGTACCCGCAAGGTACTTGTTCTTGTTCTGTTCGTCTGGGTGCACTTGTCTGGATGCTGGGCGGTAGTCTCTTGATCGGTTGATCTGGGTTTTTGGACGGCTTATTCTCTGTCGGAGCGGCTAAATTGGCGGGGCAAGCTTGCAACGGAGAGAACAGAACCCAGGGAGCGAGTGCGTGTATCGGAGTGTGCGGCTTCCCAACAATTAATTAATTCATATATATTTACTACAAGATATGCATTTACAGATGCCTCAAGGAAGCACGCGCTGAACAAAACCAGTGTGTTGAGTTGAGTCTGCTAGGTAAACATGAACAGTTGTTATCTTTACATTTCAACTCATCGCGCAGCATTTCATAGCCACTTGTGGTAAGAGTGGAAAACACGCACGTCTTCATTTCGTTTGGAAAAATAACAGTTAAGCATTCGAAGAACTCTAGGCTGCAGCCATTCCATGCAAAGTCAAGTACAGTTCAACGCCAGGTTTCAAAATATGAAAGATCACTCTTGTTTTTTGTTCAGGAAAGCGTTAACACCGTAAATATTGTACCATGAACTCATTGCTGAGACGCTGGTTGTCTCAAGCGGTCAGTCACTAACCTAAGTCGGGACGATGGAAGGTAACCGCTGACGCTGGTCATGTTTTCGACGAATTTTGTGATTTCGTAATTTCGTATTTCGTAATATGATGACTGAAACCAGCCGGTGAATGATGCGGAAAATCACCCAACCTCAGGTAGAGCAACCAAAAAATCACAAACTTTGAGCATCCTGATGGAAATCCATAATGTATTATGTCGGCACGGAGACAAGATATTGTCTTGAACGAGTTTTTCTTACAGAAATATCTAATCAAAGAAAAGGAGAGGGAAAATGCCCAATACAATGAAAGTAATTTTCAGGACGAGGAAAATACTGGTTTTAACATGCAGTCTCTGGCCAAAATCAAAGTAAAGCTACTATCAGAGAACGTAGCTTTTCATTCAGTTCGTCAGTCGGTATATTATGACAGGCCACATGCGATGCGATAAATAACCTTATCCGCCTTAGAGTCTCCAAGTTAACGGCTACAGGGAAGAAAATCTTTTCTTTGTAGTAAAAATCTGTATATTTCGTCCATGGTCCTGTGAAAGCTACAGCACAGCATCAATTCTTTAAAACGAGGCACAAACTAATTAAAAGGTCGATTGTCTCGGGCTTTTGAATGCGCATGTAACAAATAAAAACAATTTATCTGTTTGAACGCGATTCAGCTACTTGATCACGCCAAACGCTTTGCCAATTGAATCGAAAGAAGGAAAAAATACCACAGTTCAAAGGTTTCTTACGAACACAATGTAGGTATGGGGGTTTCTCTATCGAGAAATGTCCTCCTCCATTCTTCAACGCCAATCGTCATCACGATCTCATCTCAGATGCTACACAGCCCCACTGCCACTCGATATCTGCGATGGGATGACAAAAAGGACTTTCAAAAACCCTGATTTGCGGGTTCTCTTCTCGGCTTTGATCGACGTTGATCTGTTTCATCAGAGCGCCTTTGTTTAATGTGCAATATAAGCTTTCCTGTAGTGTAGGACGTGTCGAATCGTATGTCTCTTGGATTAGTTTACATGTGCATCTCTTGAACATTTGATACATCAAAATATAACCCTAGTATCTTTATTAAAACATGGCCACCGCAGAATTGTTTAGTGCGAAGTGAAGAGTTTAGAATGGTAAAGGCTGAAGTTGAGAGATTTGAGATATTTGGGACAGAATTGATTTATTTTCGTAAGTTAGGCCCTGTAGACAAATAAAGCCAGAAATTTTCTTGTGCCTGCAGTTTCTTCTACGTAGAAATGCATGCAATTTTCCAAAACGTCCTGCAAATATTGCAAAAAATTTCTTACGCAGGACAAATAAACAGCGAGGACACTCTAGCGACAAGGATAGTGTGCTTCTAGTGGCAATATTGAATACGATTTTATTTACCTGAGCCGTGTCTGGTCACATCCAGTGCGTTGTAGCAAAACGCCTTTGTTTTTTCTTCTTATAGACAAGTATAATTGTTGCTAGTCTGAACATTCCGAGTTTTGACTGGAATTCACGGTTTGCTGCTCCGCATACTTTCCGCCATGGAGTTCTTTTTTTTTTTTTTTATGCGCATAATGATTTACAACATTCGCTATATAACCAAAGATAATGCTACGATAGATCGCACCTAACAGAAATAACCATATCAAAAAGCAAATTATAACGATACCACCACGAGAAGAGCAGAGCTAAACAAACTGAAACTCCACACAGGACACGCATTGATTAAAACAATAGTAAGAACCAAGTGAAGAATTACGCCGACCAACGACTAGCACTAAACCAGATTTACGAAACCTCTTTCTATCAACAATGAACCTGATGGTTGCAAGAAAAACGGTTCTGTTAACATCTCCATCGCGCTCATCTCGCCATAGAGTTTCGAGAACGGCTATACTACTTTACCTCGTATGTTATTTGGAATGCATCGTTGCTGAATCTCAGTCTTTCATTCGCTACATCATTTGGAGGTTGGAGCAATCGGATCTGGCATAGGGCAGTTAAAGCGAAGAGTTTACAAAAACAGTTTAAAAATTCACCAGTTCATCCATTCCTCCAACGCTAGGCGCGTTTCGCTCTATGTGGGGCTCATCAGTGACGTGCATGGGAAAGATGTGATATGAGCCTCACTGTGCGGTATTCGGTGTTCTTGGTCACATCAAACTTCACAGTTATGTCAATATTCTTCTGAACTTGTTAGTTAGCAAGTCATAATGTCGTACAGTCCTCGCCAGTTCACTCAGTCGGTATAGTCGTAAGTGCTTTGCTTTCCACTCCGGTGACACGAGTTCCCATGCAAGTCACTGATGAGTCCCACATAGGCGAAACGAGGAGGGCGTTGGGGGAACGGAGGAACTGGTAAATATCTTAACTTGGCCGATTTCAAAATACATATGCTCGTGCGATACGAGCCTCACTGTGCGTTATATCAGTGCTCAAGGCCACACAAACTTTACATTTACAAGGACAGTCAATTAGGTCAATGTCAGCGATACTCTGATATGTTTTGTGCATATACTAGAACTCGTCTGTAGAAGGTTGTACATGCTGATTCATCTGATTCATTTGATCGAGTTCTAGCTGTCACCATGGTCTCTTTAAGACTTAAACGAGTAACCAGGAGGATTACACGGATCTACTTGAGGAGGAAGTTGCAGTCAGAAAGACCAAAGTGAATCAAAGGCAAGACCATGTAACGTTCTATCAATAAAGGACAGTTGAGGCAGTAGAAGATAATGGCGATGTGGTGGAGCGTACATGACGATGATGATTGAACCAAGCGGGTGAATCATACGGAAAATCTGAACCTAGGCCGTTCTCACTGATGGCTTCAACAATAGGCCTAATGACAGCGCTTGGTCATATACGTAATATTTGTAATGTTATAATATTATACTAGTAAGAAGTTTTATCATAGCAATCTCTAGCGAGGGAACGATTATTGACAATATTGCACTCACACTTCATCAAAATAAACGGGCTAAATTACGAAATTTTCAACACGAAATATTGCAAGCCGTTTCGCGAAGCGCAACCTTCTAATGGCAGAGCAGTGCTTCCTCCTACGTAAGCCACAGGTACTCATGTCAGCAAATCATCCGCACCTACTTCAGTGGTAAGATATTAGCTGGAATTCTCACTTTAATAAGAATAGGTTATCTACCAATATAGGCAACTGCATACGAAGCTGCCATCGCAGCAATAAATTTTTCTGAAATCTTAGACTAAAGAACATTTTCCTCCTAATGTAAACTTAGCCTCCACTAATGCAGACACAAATTTCAGGACTTGAGTTCTTTTATTAAACTGTCAGAGACATCAGTAGCAAACTTCATGGAGATCCTTCGAAATCAACCAACTCCAAAACGAGGATTTCTTGGCGTGAACGCCAACCAGATTTTCAATCTCGAAAACCCCATAAGAGGGTTACTTAACCAGAAGCAGGCAAGTCAAAATGCTCATTAAATTTTTAATGGAAACAGCTTCAAGACTTAAAGAAAAATTCGAGTTCGATGCAAGCGAAGTCTGATTGTCAAGCAAGGTGCAGGAAAACCAGACCTCCTCAAGTAATAATAGTCTTATACTCGCTACTTTCGAGCGGCAGCATTGCTTCATCGTATTTGCCTCGTCACTTCAGTTTCTTTTTGAAAAGGCGATGTGCTTTGATGCCACGCGCACCGGCATGAGATTAGTTGTTTTGTTTTTTTTTACCCCTTTCGCAAACTCCATGGGAGTATTTCGAAATGCAACTCCCGTCTCTTTCGCAGGAGAATATCCGAAAGAATCGTTATTGCGGATTTAACTTTTGCTTATCCCCGAGATCTTTGTAATGTTCACTGCAAGAGGTAAACTTTTTGATGACGTCCATCCCGTTTTGAATCATGGCTTCATCATGACTTTGGAGGATGCGACAATTCCAGGCGGTTTCTCCAGTATGATCGCTGGCCATCGTCAAACCACAGGAAAGAAGAACCAGAAATTTCCCCGGGAAGGTTTCGTAATTGCTCAGAACCCCCCCCCCTCCTCCTTAACAAATTTCTATGCAGAGAATAGCTGGTTGGCGCAGATGTGCATAGCATGAGCATTAACTATCATGCAAGTCATTACAACGTACGCTATAAGCAAATGAAGCATATAAAAATAAGACCAAGGAGTTTTCCGTTGGCGTTTAAGACATTTTATTACGCAGAAGTACATTCAAAAATTTCAACACGCACGGAGTCCGCTAGTATGAGAACGTTCGCTCGGACTCACTCACGCTGGTCAGTGAGGAACTACTAATTTACACCCGAGAGACCTCATCCAACAAACTCCAGGCTCAACACCTGTGATGCAAACCACTTTACATGATAAAACCGTCTAAGATGAGCAAACAGAACTGAGATACAGCAACAGTGGTAAATAAAACTATTATATCCAATAAATCATTCTTCCTAATCAATAAGAAGTGGCCAAGGACTATCTCTTCTTATTCAATTAACAGCCAGCAACTGTAGATATGTCCAATAAAAGACAATTAGCAAAGATCAAAGCAGTATCACATGTTTTTTTTTCTCCATAGTAGCAATAGGATCTGTGGGTTAAAGGTAGGCATTACACCAGTCAGTTAAGCAACCATAGCAGTCTCTAGCTTGTTTTGAATTTGCTCCACTCACGTCCTTAATCCACTCAGTGAATAATTCCTCATTTTTCTTCAGAACAAGATACTGTCCCAGGACGACATAAGCCTTATCAAAGCCATTGTCAATCAATCGACCACCAAGAACTTCACCAATGCCAGCTAAAGCAGTGACGTCTTTTTCACCCATGGGCTCGCTAACAAAATTCTTGTGTTTTTGCGATGTGGATGCCATGACAATCTTCAGAAGCTTAAGACAATCAAATATGCTCCATAACAGAATTGAATTATTTGCAGCTACATATATTGGAAAACATATCCACATAAACATGCCATAGCATACATGAACCCTGAGAGACAGAGCTACAAATCAAGTAAAATTAAAGTTTAAAGTTGTTTTACACAAACAGCCAGAGGCGGGAGCTACAAAAACCATGCCTCTTTAGCAAATACTGGAAAGGACACTTACCATGCCTATTCAGTAAAGCATGGAGGTTAGAAACAGGTGCAAATCAAAAGATAACTATAACCAAATATAACCTAACTAAAAACAACTGCAGAGGTGAGTACAACACCTTCAGATCTATCTCCTTGATAGCATTACACAAATCTGTTTATCAGCTAAGAGCTTTCCATTCCACACCTTTATTGTTATTCAGTTGCTTGGTGTCGACCTTTGACAAATTTAAGCATGCCCTTCCAATCAGCACACATATTGTGCTTCCCCTGCCTTGACCTTGTCAATAACTATGTGCAACTTAGAACAGACAGGCAAGCAGAGCACAAGTAATTGTAGGTAGTTGCAGTCTCATAGAACAAATTTAGAAATGGGTATCATGCTGCATAATCTGCATGCCAAGCTAACATTCAAAATAAATCTCACACAGAAACCGACTTTGCCCCACAACATTACCATTATAGAATGCCATGAAGGATTAGCAGCAGCAAAGTGATTTCCAAACATTTTCATAAAATATGACAGCAAAAGCTGAGAACTCAATGACAAAAATTCGAAACATGGCTGCAACTGCATGGCAAACAGCTTAACAACATAAGTCCAGTTAAGCACTCATCGCAGAATTAAACAGTATACAATGATATAGCTAAATGGTGCTACTCATGTTCAAACAGCACCTCTGGGGACCAAGCTAATGATCATGAAAACATACAAGTACAAAAACACGCAATAATATGCTCAAGTAAGAAAGCAACACTAATTGCTGCGCATAAAAACGAGGATCAAACTTTAATAACTGCTATATTCGTCAATACTTAAACGGCTGTTATTATTCGTCGTTAAGGAACCGGTACAAACGGCAGCAACTACACATGCCATAATCTTAAATTCTGCTTAAAGTTTTCATGCTTTAAGCTCTCCATGAATTCGAAACACAAGAAGGCACTCTACTTCGCACATATTTCAAACACAGCAAACGCGCGCAAGCTCAACAAGCCAGCAGAAAGAAAACATCACAAAAAAAAACTGACGCTAGCGGGAGCCAATGGACGCTGTCAAACTAATACTGTATACGCTAATGCATAGATCTCAAATATATTCAAAAGAACCAACCTAAGGAAACAAAATAAAAACTTACAGCAAACTAGCAGCAGGCAGCCTTCACAGTTCTTTAGGAAGACTTCACCACGCGACAGAAAATCAACTTTTGCTCAAATTTGAACTCGTCAAAACTTGACCCCGATCATAACTTGCACGAAATTCGATTTAATTTGAAACCGAGTTTTTTTTCATAGAGGTTACTAATAAATTTTTTTTTTCGTGGATATTTCAGGTTATTATTTATTGCAGACAGCGAGAAGTCGCGGTCTGCAATTTTGTCATATGCTGGTTGTGAAAGTGCGCGTAACAAGCAGAACGCCTCTTTCTCACTGATCTGGAAATCGCGCGCAACAAGCCCCAAAAGTGAAGTTGGGCTGCCGCCATGTTGGGACCCAGATTTGAATTCTCTGAAAAGGCTAGTTGGGGTTGTCTCTAGAACTTGCTGGATTGCAGCATTTGATTGATAATTCGGTTCTTAGATTGCAAGTAGTTGTTCAATTTCCTAAGATATCATGATTTTGAGTTGTGGTTTAATTTATTTTTGCGTGGAAAGCGGAAGAAATCCACGCGAAAAATAAAGGAAAGCACGCTCAATTGCGATCTTCGAACTCCGTTCTGCAGTAGGTGTGAACGAAACGAAGGTAAGTTTTCGTTGAACTTTTGATTTGCGTAAGAAAATCAATATTGCTTCTTTTAAGAAATTTAGGCAATACCATGACGCAGTCAAAATCTGTCATGCAATACCAACTTGTTGAGCTTCTTCCGAATTTTATTATAACGAATTGTATTCTTTTCCAAGATGGTTAAGTCTGACCGAACAATAATTCTTGGAAATAAGCTTTGTCAGCCCTAAAACATTGTTTTCGTTTACTGGTGTGTCCACCATTTGGCCATCTAGTTCTCTGAATATCTCGGTCAACTTTATTTCCCCTAGCACTGATAGTGGGATAGCTTCAGGAATTTCTTTACCTCAATATGAAGATTTATCTCTTAATACCACTGCCTTACTCTGAAATGGCTAATGAGAGTACATCAATCAATCATCCTATATTTGCTAAACTTTGATCTGTGCCTCATAAAGACAATGTCATTTAAAGATGTGCTTACCTTGTGGGAGTAACCCACCAGTAGCACAAAGTATGTGCATAAATCGGAGCTCAGTCTCTGAAAAAAAAGATCACGACACTCTGAGTTGGCTTAAAGAGTCCTCCTCTATCTTTCTGTTGAAGAAAACTGGAATTACCAGGATGGCTATTTGATCCAAGAGCTTTGGAACATGTTGCACACAGTAGTTCCTTGAAGGTCATTTTAGCAACATAGCCAGCAATATACGAAATTGCTGCCTGCTTGAAATCACTCAGATAAGCCATGTTTGGTGAGTCACTGTAATCGTGGTCCACCTATAATGGCTTTCTTTCACTTCGATCATACTTTCTAATAAGTGCTGCATGGGAAATGGTCAAAACTCCGTTGCTAACTGTGCATGTATCGTCAAGTGCGCACAAAAGCCTAGTTTCATCTTGTGGTTGGCAGTTTGTGTATCCTCCAAAAAATCTTGGTTCTACACAAAAGGCGCTTAAAGGCAGCTGTAAACTGCTGCACAGTTGGGTTGTTATTAAAGCCTCCGGCAGCACGAATCCCCCCAAAAATAACTCCAGGTTGTCTTGAGTGAGCTTGTATGTCAAAAGCTACTTTAAAGGAACAAGATCTCCCTCTGCTAAATCCTGAAAGACTCCCCTGATGATCTCAATTGCAACAAGAAATCCAATGAATCCAGTCTTTTTGGGTGTACTGTGCATGAGCTGTCCAGAAAGATTTTTTAGTTGAAATATGTAGTCATAAGCATCAGAGAGAAAAGGGAACAAAGCATCTTTGTTGCTTGCTCTTAGAGCTGACTTAAAACCACTGTCACAAGGGTTTCGTGAATTGAGAATGGCAAATAAGTGATCAAAAACACGAATAAACTTCACTGTTGCAGCTGAACCTGCAAACTGTTTGAGATTCAGCATGTCAGCACAGTACTCGAAGGCATCGGCCACGCTAGCACTGAACGTCTGAGCAGCTAGACTGACTTTCATTTTTTGTTGCTTCTATATAATATGGGCACCCTTAATCTTTTTTTCTAGCCTTAACCCTTCTTTTTCCTGCAAGTTTTGTAGTTCGATGATGAAGCTATCATTATGTAACGCACATGGTAACTTCCATGACTCATTAACAGAAACAACCATTAACACAAGAGCATCCTTTGCCCCTGGGGCTGAATCATCATCTTCTGCACCATTGCCAATGTCTAGGTAACCCCTAAAACGCTTCCCATCCCACACCACATGCTTCTTAATGTTCATTTCATCAAGCATTAACGAGCATATAACTTGCCTTCCTTCGTTTTGAGCTTCAATAACTTTGGCAGAGAGGGCTTGAAAAGAAGGTTCAGTGAATTCTTGATCAGCAGGGATTTGGCTGAACCAACGCCAGACTTGGCTCTGGTGAGGCAAGCTTAGATCAAACATTCCTGTTACAAACTCATATGCCTTTGCTGAGTAGAATCATGACTCATTGGCAGAAACAACCATTAACACAAGATCATCCTTTGCCACTGGGGCTGAGTCATCATCTTCTGCACCATTGCTTATGTCTACATAAGCCCTAAAACGCTTCCCACCCCACGCCACATGCTTCTTAATGTTCATGTCATCAAGCATTAACAAGCATATTACTTGCCTCCCTTCCTTTTGAGCTTCAATAACTTTGGCAGAGAGGGCTCAAAAAGAAGGTTTGGTGAATCCTGGATCACTTGCAGTCCCCCTTCTCTTACAAGAAGTATTATCCGGTCATAAAACGCCGGGGGATTTCGTCCTAGCCCATAGGACTCCGTGTAGCTGGTTTCGCTAGATTAGCTACTACTATTATACACCTTTCAACAACAAGATGATATACATACGACTAATAAAGCCAAGCTGTAAGACCGCCAAATTAAAAAACGCCTCCCTGTTTATAAAGTACATTAAAAAACAAAATACCCTGTCTCATAGCGGAAACAATTAGATGCGCAATCAAGTTTATATCTATAATATATATATATATATATATATATATATATATATA
>QQSS02218948.1:0-10900 GCA_003687565.2 Craspedacusta sowerbii
ATAACGGTATATATGAGAGAGAGAGCGAGAGAGAGAGAGAGAGCGAGAGAGAGAGAGAGAGGGCGAGAGAGAGAGCGAGAGAGAGCGAGAGAGAGAGAGAGCGAGAGAGAGAGAGAGAGCGAGAGAGAGAGAGAGAGCGAGACAGAGATAACGAGAGAGAGAGAGAGCGAGATAGAGAGAGACAGTGGGAGAGGGAGAGATAGAGAGACATAGAATTAGAGGAAGAGAGAGATTATCATACAAGTAAACTAGGTACCGTACCCGGAGGACCGTGAAAGCATAGGATTTTGCCTTGGATATTTCCACTGAGTTGGCCAACAGCAATAAACTCCAGCACGCGATCCTTGATATCTTGCAATCCATAATGATCTTCGTCTAAGACTTCACGGGCGCGCTTCAGATCGAGAATATCCTCGCTGTGCTTTCCCCATGGTATGCTGGTCAGCCAATCAAGATAATTGCGCGCCACGCTACACAGAAATGAGACATCAAGTTCTTCAGAGTTAGCTTGCAGATTGATGGAATACAAGGAGCAAACAATGGCTAAAACACGGAGTTCAACCAATTATTACGTGTCAACACAAAAAGTGCAGGGCTGCAATGACCAGCGCAGGGATAGCAAGCAGAGCGTGAAACTAAAACTCTCCTACAATATGACTTTAAACAACGTTCTCTTTGCAATTAAACAGACGCTGCTGGCAGAGAAACGTTAGATAAATTGCGCTGACATCCAACAAACATGGTTTCTCAATATCAAGCAGGCCCCAAGTGCACGCACCAGTATATTATCTACCAGATCGCAACTAATGGACAGCATTTCAAAACTTTTCGAATTTAGAGAAGTTTCGAAACGAGACGAAGCTCTGCCTCAAAATAAACGAGACGTTTCGAGACGAGAAGAAGATCGGTCTCGATTCAAATGCGACGAGAAATTTATCGAAAGTTTTCGTTTCAAACGAGAATTAGTTTCGAGACGCAGACTCTTAATCGCAACCACCGAACTAAACCCTATGCAAAAGCAGCAGTATGGAGACTTACCTAAATTCCGATGAGTGATTGTCCAAGAAAGACAGCTTACTCATCTCTTCATTTATCACTTCCATCACCTTGTCCGGCACGACCAAGCTCTCAAGTCGAGCTCGAAACTTTTCAATCACAGAGTCTTTGTCGTCTTTTTCCAAACCCAGCTCTTTCTTAATGATTTTCAGCTGTTCGGTCAGAAGGTACTTTCTCTGCATCTTATTCACTTTCTCCTCGACCTACAAAGAGAATATTGACATTGATAATCGCAGGTACGAAACGAAACTCGACCAAACGTTTGGACTAACCACATTAACTAAATACACCACGACTTGCAATTTTAAGTAACTTGCAGTGACTAATACACCTCGCGCAATCCGCAAATTCATTACGTAAATGCAAAGCCGGTAAAAAAAAAATGTAAAAGTCAACTCTATCCCCAAGCATTGTCTTGAAAGGAAACGTAAAACTTAGGATCGCCTTTGCTCATATGAATCAGCAAAACCCAGGTTCCAGCACCTCCTTTCCCAGTCTCTGCTGCAACATGATGACAGCCAGCTCTTTCTTCAACAGCTCCAGGGTGAGCATGAGTCTCTTTTCAACGTTCGCCTCTTCTAGAACAGCCTGAAGTTGTGCCGGATCAGCACTGGTGAGAGCAGCGCCTAAATTAAAGCCACGCGATATGGACCACACAGAACCCCAACCCACTATCTAGCCAAGTTTCGCCCAACGTAAACAATATCGCCGCAACGGGCATATTATCCCTAAAGAACTACCGCACAGATACATTTTGACAACGTATGCGATTCTAACGACGAATGAAGTTTAACTGCAACAAGATACGTTATTGTATTAGAAAAACGTCTTACTCGCAGTTCAAGGTGCCGAATACACCCACGCTCCTTACATTAACGCAAACAACATGAACGCCAAAGGAAAACCACACAAATAATGCTCAAGGTACTACCCCAGGTTCATCTCAAAAATATGCCTTTTTATTGCTAGAATGCAGTCAGAACTCTAACAAAAATACGGAAACTGATACGAAAACTTTCACAGAGCTTTCTTCATCTGGAGGAAACACAGGGCACATGAACAGCGCAGAGATATGTGCGACCACCTTACCGAAATCAGCCAAATGAGTCGGATTATCAACAACGCGCTTTCCAGCTTCAATCAGATGTGCCAAGGACTCCTTGTACAAAGGGTTCAAGGCTATTATGTCTCTGATCGTCTTCACAACTTCCGAGGAAATAGCCTTCAGAGAAAAAGTCGAAATAAGGACCCTCGATGGGTAAAGTTCCAAGACAAAGAATAAAACTAGCAATTTTTGTGACGTTTTAGCTTTTTCTGTATTCTTGTTCGTTTAGAAGATGGTCCAAGAAAGGACCAAAACGTCACAAAAATTATTAGCTTTATTCTTTGCCTTGAAGAGAAAGAGTCCGAGAGGCATGAAGATAAATGGCACAAGAGGGCTAGCAAACGCTGTCCCACTATGACGACGCACTACACCAAGGCATAAAATCGAGATCCAGCAGAAGCCGTGATCAAGCACTTACTCGCATCCTGTTACCATGGCCCTACTGGCGCAAACAGAGGCAGAATAACCCCCGGATAAATGCCAGTGACTTGACTACAAGAAGCAAAAACACTGGAAAGAAATAGTCGTAGGGTATTCAAAAGTCGCTTCCAAGATAAAATTTCCGAATCGTGCGATAACGATCAGCGAAAACTAAAGCCGGAAACTAAAATTCACCTTCAACTCCTGTGTCTGTTTCACTGGCTCGTTGTAGAGGTTTTTCACATTCACCAACAGTATCGGAGGATCTTTCTTTCCCTGCAAGACCTCGGTGTTGACGATTTCCTCCACTTTCTTGTTGATTTCATTTTGAATTTCTTCGGGATCCGTTATGATTCTCTTCGCGTCTGCGTCTGGACCACCTGGAGCTGGTCCGTTTCCGGTGGCTGCCTCTGCCGGAGATACAGGTGGCGCATCTCCACTAGGAGTAAATTTATCTCCATCAGGTTCCGCAACGCCCGTTATACGAATTCTAAGAAATAAATTAGAAGCATAATTAAACAATGGCGGACTTAGGCTTCGTGCAATGAAAGATAGGAAAATGAAGGATATTTTTCACATATTTACAATAATTATGTTGGGAGAAAACATTAGGCTTGCCAACGATTGCCGATTCTGAATGGTCTTCGCTATAAACACATGTGGCCGCACATCATGAACTTTCCAGTATTGCTACATGGCTGCGTAATGCATGAAGATGTCAATCAATGATCATGTGCAAGGTAACAAAAGAAGGCTACAATCCACCAACTTGCAACAGAGAAATGCCAAATAAAGCGAACAGGATGACGTTGCTAACAACACAGCAAAGCTATTAGAATTATAAAGCTAACGTAAAACATAACTTAATAGTCTCGTGATTACCATTGATGCCCACGATTAAACCCAAGGACAAGAAACAATGAACATAAAAGACGACGCTGCAGACACGGTTCCAAAACTATTCTCAATCTTAGGATAGCATTTCGTATGCCATGCGCCGATTGTTGCGACCAGGGCAGATTTCGGACGCACTTTCATAAAACAAACAAACGCACGAACGAAAAAGTTTATTCTCGTAGTAGTTTGAGGTAATTACCCCGAACTTATACGTCAAAATGACGCGCAATACGCAAGCAAACTTCTCCTTGCACGGGAGCTCGCCTTACTATTTCAACAATCCTCAAGGCTGCTGGCTTCATTTATAAAGAGGGGGGGGGGGGGGGGGAGACATCACGACCATAACTTCGTGAGTGGGGTCACTGCGTGCAAAAAAATCGCCTGACTCACTAACTTCGAGCACCGCTCGCGAGTGGCCGCTGATAAGGAGGAACAGCTAGCCTTTGCCCTATCTTTGAAGCTAGATCTTTCCACGCTCTCTCTCCACTTTTCCGATTTCTAAACGATGAAAGTGCTATATTGTAGAGGCATTGATGCTGACAAATAGCTTCGGTAAATCGTTTGTCATCCATCCTTTCTAGCTCTACCTAAAAGCTCTTTGGGTTTGTGGGGTGTGCCCCAATTTCGACGCTTTCACTTAAATTTAATCTTTTAATAGTTTCCTCATGATAAAAAAAAAGCGTACTCTCGGGACCTTAATAAAGTTAAGCTTAATCACAAGGAGGCAGAAACGATATTTCTATAAGAAACAAGAAATATTTCTAAAAGAGTCATGTTTACTTTGGCGCTTTCAGCTATGCACCGAAGCAATTGGCCTAATTGCTCAGAAGAGAAATTCTTGTTTTGGTGACGTGTGCTAAAATTTGAGTGGCGATTGGTTGCGGTCATAATTGGCCAAGCGGACAGTTAAAAAAAATTGAACATGTTCTAATCACACGCGGCGAGACCATTGATGTGAATTTCACGCGCGCAGTGTGACTCCCCCCCCCCACCCCTCTCTTAAAGAACGACGGCGTACGTTGATTGCACGAAGGTGATTATCCCTAAACATTCCCAAGGAAAGCCAAACACTGCAACATCAGTTTTCCCGTCGACGAGCATTCAAAAAGTCCGACAACGGCAAAAAGCGCTCTAGCTCAGACTTCCCGTTTCATTTAGGAATGAAGACCATGGTAGCGTTCGGTCGGAAGCTACTTTGCAGCCGTCCGTGGCATAGGGTTTCGGTCAAGATCAGAGTAGCTAAGTACCCACGATCGAGCCGACCAGGTAGGAGAGCCACCACGCGGCGGCCGGTGGGCAAGCAGGGTAGGTGACCAATTTCTGTGGCTACCCTGTTTGGCAAATCTCCTAAGAAGACCTAACCAGCACAGTGCGACTTCGTCGTCCGCTGGGAAGGTCTTCAAGTAGAGTGTCTCCCGGTAACAGGGGATGTGTGTGCGATGTCAGCTTCACGATCATTGGAGTATCAACCAGCCGTCCAAACTCATTCTGAGGGCACGTAAAGAGCTCTATATCTCATCGAGAGGCTCTACCAACAACTAGGAATAACCCCAAGGGTCAACCGAGCAGCTTAACTGAAAAGCATAGGGCCCCGCTAACATTATGAGTCTGACCATCTACTGATGAGCAATGCATATAGCTAAACGTGCGATTAAACTGACGTAAATATATAGAGAGGAGAAGCGCCAAATGAGCAAACCTTCGGTGTCCAGAGATAATCATCCGAAGCTTGTCACCAGTGTCATGCATTTCAGTGATCTGAACAAAAGTTCCAACTGGGTAAATCTCCTCTAAGCTGCTTATCGTCTCCTTTTCGCTGTTTAAATAAACAAGGAAATCCAACTTAGCGAGCCAAACACACACACACACACACACAAACACACACACACACAAACACACGCAAACAAACACAAACAAACACACACAAACAAACACACACACTCACACACACACACACACATTTATAAACACACACAGACTTAGAGTAACATAAAAAAGCGTCACTAAAATAGAGTTATGCCATTCGGGAGACATAGGTAGGCATCTGCAAAATTAGAAACCTAACTTCTGGTGCAACACTCTTGCCGTCAAAATTTGAAAATTTGCTTAATACTCATCTGGCAGCTTGATATCCTAGTCTGCTCTAAGCAGAAGTTAGCTCCTTTCATGCATAAGCAGTTCTATAGCAGGAGCTTTTCGTAAACTAAGCTAACTAGCACACGTATTGGCGAAAAACCTGAACCCTTGATCGGACTTAGAGCGAAAGTCCGCTCGAATTTCAAGGGCCCTAGCACTAAATAGCATTTGTAGCAGCAAAGCTCATATACCAAACAAATTCACACATCGCTTAAATCACACAAGATCCTAAAGGCATGCCTTCTTAGACCAAATCGCGTATTTGCACGATAAGCTTTATCCGGTTCATTGCGAAGACTTACGGTGATGAGTGGCATTTTCAGTCAGCCTACCTATCGTCTCTTCTCAGAAATGCACCAGCATATGGCTGGGCCAATTTGCACTTCTTCCTTAGCAACTCAACAAGCAGCTTATCCGTGACCTACGATAAAAAGCAGTAGACATAAACATACTTTTACACATTAACACTAGCTGCGAACGTTAACACCTTAACATGTTACGCTTACATTTCATTTTAAAAAATTATCAATAATTTATTCAATAATTAATAAATCATAATTTAGTTATCCTACCTCGACGAGCTTGACAAATTTCGGGAACACGGGATTCCGGAACAATGGAAGCACAGGCACTGTCGGAAAGCTTTCAGGCACGTGGAACTGTGCAAGAGCTCCTCCGGGGGGTGAAAACGAATTCGCAGACCCTGGTGGTGACTGGTCCACGACAACATGTTGAACGGATCCTTTGGTGCTTCCACTCCCACCATCATCGTCACTACTGCCACTGTTTCCGCCCTGTTGGCGGTCATGATTGCTTGACGAGCTTGGTTGAGACCTAAATTTGTTAAAAAATGGCTTTTAAAAAGCTGACTCTTAGGCAAATCATGCACATCAAGAACTACAAACGCCTCTCAGCAAATGTAATGCTCGAATTTGGGCAACTATCTAAGGCGCCGTCAGCAATAAAGGTTTTATCTCAGTAGACACAATTCTATTCAAATAATGAATTCCATCGGCAAACTAAAACGCAATAAAACAGTCACACCGTTTATCGACATCAACAGTAAGCCACGCTAAACAAATGAAGTCCAAATTCTAGAAGCTATCTGTCGAATAGCACCCCAAAAGAGACGTAATTACAACAGCCAACCATAGAGATAATCGTATTAACTCTACGCATTACTACTGTGAACATGAATATAGCTATCCACCGAAAGCCAAGCGAACAAAGAAGTAATAACTACAGTTAAAAATTTCAGAGGTATCCCTGGAAACCAACGTGAACAAACCAGAAGTTACCACACTCAAAACGCTTAAACGCTCATCTGCTCAAGCTAAGAAAACAAAAATGGAAATTTCTGCAGTCGACAAGCTTAGAAGCTATCCACCAAAAGCAATGTAAACAAAGCTAAAATTACTGCATGGGAACATTGCGTTTAGTATCTCTTAACTCTCTGCAATCCAAACTTCGCAGTCGATTGAATATGGCAACGAAGACGACGACGACGACGACGAAGACGACGACGATGATGATAATGATAAAATAATGGTGATGAAACCCAAGATATGATCCAGATAAACCAAGGTATGATGTCCAAGCGCTTTAAACCCCAAAAACCCTTGCGCTCAGGTAACTCAATAAATAATATATTGCTGCATCAGTTTCAAACTTCCTGGCTGAACATAAACCCATATAATAGATCATCGTGGAGCATTTCCCCATAAAACCGGGATATAAAGTCAATCCAAACCAAACGTGCTTCTATGATTCTACACCCTATTACAAGCCAACCTCGCACAACAGGAGCATTCAAATCGTTCTCCGTTATAATAACCCATAAAGGCACCCGTTAATAATATAATATCCAATCAGGGCCGACAAGCTAGTGCATAGCTTTCTCCTAACCCATGCTTATGACAGGGAAGACATCGCAGTGGACAATATTCCTACGTGGAAAAGCCATTGTGAAAAACTCGCAATTGAAGTTCCGATAACACGTCAAAAACATAGGAGAAGACCAGGGGCAGAACAACAAGCTTCACCTCTGAACTACAGGAACAGTCAAAGGCACACAGTCCAACATCAATACTACATAGGAGTATGACTCTGCAGCTCAATAATTGCAAGTTTCAAAACATACAGCAGCAAAAATCAAAAGTTATGCAAAATCAAGGACTTAAGTGCATTTGCAAGCAATTCAATATATAATAATTGTGCGCCACTATACAAGAGCTGCAAGAAATCTTCAAGGCTGGAAATGCAACTATAAAAAGTAGCTTAACACAGAGCTGACATCGAAGTCAAATATAAAGAATTTAAAAACTAGGCTTAAAAAAACACCCACACGTAAACAAATCCAAATCAATAAATAAAAAAAAACAACAACAGAAGTCAAGCAGTGCGAAGAAAAAAAAAAACGATAGTGAAAGAGACTCAAATACACTGAAACTAACCCAAACACATTAAGACAACCTCAAGCACACCAAAAAAAATCTCAACCACACTGAAAGAAACTCAAGCACACTGAAGTTAACTCAAGCATATGCAAACAAACAGAACCAAATTCAAACACACTGAAACAAACTCTATCCACTGAAGCAAACTTAAACACTGAAAAGGACTATGTATCAACACTACCAATTTATTAAACTCCTCGACAACAAACACACAAAAAAAAGTCAAACACACTGGAAGAAGTGACACAGCTAAATTGATTGGAGCATCTGAACAATGTTGTGGCACACAAACAATATTCTGCTTTTATAAAACTGTGAGGCCACATAAAACTGGCTCTACTTCCAAAATCCCTTCGAATGCATTCACGGAAAATCAAAAATAACCAAGTGCTTGCCCGTCCATAGCTGCCTACCAGTCTCCCCGAACAAATAGCTAAGGCGAATGTAAACTTAGGAATCAGCCAACACGAGTAATAGAGAGCTGTTTACTACAAATTCACGTACCCAGGTTTCGGCTTCAATCCACGAGGAAACAATGACTGTCTAAGGAAGAAAGCATTGCATTATGAAAATAAACAATCAGTCAGGCAGGCAGGCAGGTATGCTCATTAGTAAGAAGGTTATTGCAGCTGAAGTCTCCAACACTAGACGCATATGGGGTGCTGATACGACAGCAGGAACTTGGGCAATCTGAACGCATAGAATGACAGACAGACAGTAAGGCAGACAGTAACAAAGATCATACATAAATGGAAGAATAGATAACTAGATACATCAATACAGACAGGAGGATCACATGAATGCTTGAAAAAACTTCTACATAGAAGAAATACGCACAAAACGAATAAAATATAAGGACTTACAAAGCACAACTTTGAGAAGCAATTCCAGATCTGGCAGTCCTAAAAACCTGGTGGTCTAACAAACAAGGCCCAATTCTTGATTTGTATGAGCACAGCCGCGCAAGAGCAGCCATTCCACCTGTACACAACAAAAACTAAGCCTTGAGAAAGATGCAGCAGGTGTTGCAAGCAAGAAGTAGCCCAGAATGGAATTCAAGGGTGGACGCAAAACTGGTATAATATGAAGAGACTTTGAGACATGCTTGGTTATATGAACTTCAATTTCCTGCACACTACGTTAAGATAGACTTAAGAAACCAGGATTTGAATCTATAAAAATGTGTGCGTCACTCAAATTCCTTTGCCAAAAATTTAAGCACATGCAGTGAAAAATGATTTGGTGCTTCCTTCGTTTGCATGGTAGCAGGTTTGAATGATATGACATGCAAGTGCAATAAAGTGAACAATATAATTATTCTTCTTTGAATATATCACTTGACCTTGCTGCTTCTAGTAGTGACATAAACAATGTGACCAGAGTAGCAGTAATGAAGGCAAGGAGCAAGAAGTTCTTATCACATTGTCTTTGTAACACAGGGCAGGATTTCTTGGGATTGCAAGCTTAGTACCAGGTAAAATCAGATAAATGTAGAGAATGGAGAACAAGAAGTACCTCATATGATCACACCCAAACAGTACCACTTGCTAACTTATAGTGTCTTAGTACGTAGAAAATCTGACATCGTACAGTAGCATCGCTAGGCTAAAGTGTTAGAGTCAAAACATGCTTCCAAGGGTAACTTTGATGTAGAATCCAATTGGATGTCCTTAAATCCCACATTCGTGATTGAAGTCCTAACGCCTGCTGCTCGGGGATTACCGAAACTTGTGCATCAGTTTAAAAATATATTTTTCAACCACTATAACAGTGTTTGAATGCATCCATGTAAATTCTTGAAATGTAAGCGTCCTACAAAGATTTTAATGCACCAACAAGTTGCTGAACAGCAAGTGCAAATATCATTATTTCAAGGATACATTGAGAGGCCATGCTTAAAAAAAATTGGGGATAGAACCCAGAAAAACATTACACAATTAATGTGCAGCTTATTGAATGTACGTTTCATCTCAGCCAACAGGCTCGTCAGAGACCATTTGGTGGAGTATTAACTGGCCAAGCATCTGGTAGGAGTTCCATTAGACTTCAAAACCTCCGACGACCTCGACTGCACTTTTTCACAAGAACATAAAGCTCCAAACTGCAATGTAGGGCTTAGACATTGCGGTAACTTTCAAGCCTCTAGTTTCTAAAACACTAAGCTGTACACCAGTTATAAACGTTGCAGCAGTATTAGGATAATTAGGAACGGTTAATAGCATCGAGCAAATTAAACATGCCATTTATTTTGCATGCAGCTCGGTCATAGGTCTGCTGTACTGGCAGTCGACGCAGAAACAATTAGATCAGGTTCGCCATTAGCAAAATAGCAGCTGCATTTAAAAGCATGGCGATACTAGCCACCAACTATCACAAGCTACATAAAAATGCCACATCTAACAGTCAATTTTGTACAAATGATGACCCGAATTTCAATCATTTCATACGGCTACCTAGGCTAACCAGTGGCGCTCCAACCATGTGCGTTCATCAACATAGCTCTCGGTCCTCTAAGTGCCGTGCTCTGAATGAAACACTTACGTCAACGTTCGCATTTTTGCCTTGCAAGCACTTAATAATCAAAATAGGCAATTTATTTATTTATTTTTTTTTTAAATAAAAAATAGATGCCCAGAGCACCAATCCTCAAATTGTCAAAGAATATCTACGCTTGGTGCTTATTGTGATTTTTCAAGGAGTTTCCGCATAAACGCTTAATTTTTTAAAAAGTTTTTTCTCTATGTTTTCTAAAAGGCAGTGTCTCCCGTGCGGGAACCCGCATGCGATATTGCGCAACTAAAAAACGGGAAGTCTCCAATGATTGGCTGAG
>QQSS02218959.1:0-10899 GCA_003687565.2 Craspedacusta sowerbii
TGCCTGACGACGGATGAGAGGAAAGCGCTAAAAGTGGTGGATCAGTCGTTAATTTACATCAACTCGAGGTACCAGGCCGCTTTGCCTTGGAAGGATGATCCAATGAAACATTCACGCAACTATGAAGCCTATGACTGGCCACTTTTGAGCACGGTAGGACTCTACAGAAGGATGATACGATAAACTTGGGAAATCGTAAAAAGCGATCATCCAAGACTATGAGAAAGAAGGCTACATTTCGAAAGTCGAAAAAAGTTACCGAAATTGCAACCACGGAAGCATGGTACCTCGCAATCTTTGATGTATCCGAGCCTGAGAAGGAGATAACAAAGACATGGATTGTCTTTGATGCATCAGCGAAGTAGAACGGGATTTCACGTAATGGCGCGATTTAGCTACAGCGAGATCTGGTTACGTCCAACGTCGTTTTCGATCATTTCCGCTGGTATGCGATGGGGCTGATAGCATCTTTGCATTGGCTTAGCTTCACACGACCGTTTTTGCTTTCGTTGGAGAGAGCTAGATCAAACTCGACGACCTGATGAGTATCAGTTTCATACTCTCATTTTTGTTGAAACTTCATTACATTTCAAGCGCAGTTTGCATCTCGGTACCACGCACAAAAATTCTAAATAAATGCCGAGAGCTACAGAAACAGTTTTGGAATCCGCATATATGGACGATAGCATGGACTCCAGTAGAACCGAGGAAGAGGTGAACCAGCTTTATCAAGAATTGTCAAGGTTTTGGATTTCAGCGGGGATGCACGCAAGAAAATGGCTACCTAACCCGCCAAGTGTACTCAGGCATATACCAAGAACAGACGATGAATCTAAAGTGGATCGTTGATCTAGGCATAGGAGTTTTGCCCCCAGCAAAAACCCTGGGATGGGTTTGGGTAGTGAAAGAAGATGCATTTACCTTAAAAAAAAACTTACAGTTACGAAGCGAAACTTCTTGAGTTCTGAAAGAAATCTCAAGGAACTGAATGAATTGCATGCTGACGCAGTGAAGCTGCTCACGGATGTTTGGCATTTAAACGTAAACCCTTTGTAGTGTAAAACGTAAACCCTTTGTAGTGTGTGGCTGCAAATCTTCGTATTGTGTCGCGGAGCCCTTGATATGTTATGGGAATTATTTGGTGATTTATGGTGATTTGTGTATTGAAGTTTTGCGGTGCTGTAGTTTTGAAGTGAGTCTTTGTGAAGTGCCCGTGATGTTAAGATTAGCGCAGGTAGTTTTTAGTGTCTCAGGCAAGCACTTGTAAAAATCTGCTGAACCACGTTCCTCCCAGGAGTTGGATAAGTATTCTGTGTTTCCCTGTTTGAGCGTATCGATTGAAAGCTTGTGCTTTGAACGAGATAAGTTCGAACGTGATGCTTATGCCGCGAATTAGAGAGACTTTGTAGGGCCGAGGAGATTCACATTGATAGAGCAAGCCCTGCACGTTTGATGCCCTAGAGTGGAGAACTGAGCTTAGACTTACTGTCATCCATTATACTGCTGCCGGTTTGTGTTTTCTGTTTTGAAGAATGCTGGCATCTGGAATTTTATATCTATAATCATTTGCGCTTGGGCTCATTATTAAATTACAGTCCTCTTTCAATTCACCAACAAGACAAGTGTTCCCGTAGTTAACCTTGCGCGAAGCATTTGTGCATCGGCGTTATTTTTGACTATTTCCTTTCGTGGAAACCTCAACTCACCGAACTATCGAAAAAACTGGCAAAGGTCAACGGCTTGCTATCAAAAATTCGACACCTTGTTGATGATGTAACAATGAAATCGCTATACTACAGCCTTTTTCACACTCGCTTAACCTATGGATGTTTGACCTGGGGATTTGCTGGTTAAAATCTGCTAAGCAGAATTTTTAAATTACAAAAGAAGGCACTCAGAATAATAACGTTCTCGGATTTCAAAGATCCAACCTTTCCACTATTCTCACAACTTAGAATACCCAAATTAAAAGATGTAATTAGAATCAACCTGTGCTTGTTCATGCATGACTAGCTGAATCATAACCTACCTAGAGTTTTCGATGGTTTCTTTAACCGAACGTGCACACACTCGATCACTCGAGCCAATACCTTACCCAAGTTAACTTTGCCATTCAAACGCACTGAAAAGTACGGGAGTAGAAATATCAAATACAACGGTGCTGCTAGCTACAGGTGCCTGTAGCGTAACTATTAAAACATCCAACTCAAAATCGAGCTTCAAACAGGACTCAATCACGACCCCATTAATGTCCTCATATGCATAGCTTTTTCTTCCCTGCTAATATGATACTTGAGATATCTCTTCTTGATATTTTCTCTTCAGAGTATTGTAATTCACCGTGCTGTTGAATTTGGTCTTTGTGCTGGCACTACTTTTTGCTGTTTTTTTAAAATATGGTCACGGTGACGATTCGTTACAAGGTTACGGATAGATTCTGAAACGGATTTGGTTTGTTCTTGTATAGATGAATAGTGCATCCATCAAATTTGAATTAATTACTCACTCTTATGTATTCAATGCGTGACACTTTGCTGTTGAATGTCGTTGCGCACGATATATCACTGTTGTAAAATATAACCTTAGTGTTTTACCTGGTGAAGATTTACTTTTATTTATGAATTTTCTTTCTTTGTATGTTATTTCTTTTTTATGCTACCTGCGAGGAATGTACTAAGCTATATGCGGCCCCTTGACTCGTACTTAGAAATTATCTTCCTCGTCTATTTCCCTAATCATTGCCTCTGTAATACGATTATGAATGGAGATCACGAAAGGGTGGCAACCTCGATCTGATTAGCTTTCGCTATGAGGATGCCTTCCCCTTGGTAAATGTGTAAGCTTTCTGTCACATTCTAGTTGAAAATCCACGCTCCGACTCTGATACTTTTTCTGATATCGCTTTTAAAAGTTCGAATGCTCAATATAGTCTGAATCCGATTTTTAATCTTAACATTGCTGAGTCAGAACTCTGAAGATGACTGCATTTTTATAACTGAATGTGAGCGAATAGGATTGGATGTACCTTTTCTTTTACGCATTTATTGAGATAATAAAAATGTTGTTGTTGTTGTTGTTGTTGTTGCTGTTGCTGTAGGTTTGCAAAATTTTGGTCCACCGAGCTCATTAAAAAATGACTAGCGAACAGGTTCCCAAAGTGAATGAA
Organism: Craspedacusta sowerbii; assembly: GCA_003687565.2. Classification (NCBI taxonomy): domain Eukaryota; kingdom Metazoa; phylum Cnidaria; class Hydrozoa; order Limnomedusae; family Olindiidae; genus Craspedacusta; species Craspedacusta sowerbii. The sequence continues at coordinate 3,167 of QQSS02218959.1, forward strand.
GTTAGAGAGGAGGAATACGAGCAGGGCATAGAAGCTATGCAACGAAGCTTTATCAAACATTGACGAGAAGCTAAATAGACAAAAGAAAGACAGTACGGAGATACTTATGCTATCGCTTTCCCTAGAGGAGACAGCAAGCACGCTGAAGTCGCTAGATAAGGAAATTTTACGACTTCTAGAAGATGATAGCGAAGTTGAGAATGAGGTTTTTGAGACTGATGATTTGCAGTCGCAAATATTACTTCGTACAATTAAAGCTGACAAAGCTTTAGCACCAGCTAAAGAAAGCGCTGAAATGCAGGGCAGTACACCGATATCAACGTCAGAGATAAGTTGTGCTCAGTTTGAAAAAATGCCCCGATTGGAAATAGCTAAATTTACAGGCGATCCGAAAAACTACACCCGCTTTCGAAATTCGTTTGACGCAGCCATCCACTAAGTCAAACCTTTCTCCAATTTTAAGGGAGATGCGGAACGAACTATTAGGGTACTGGCGCTAACTGACGCAAATTATGAAGCCGCCCTCAACCTTTTAGAGCAAACATTTGGAAACCGTCAAATCATTGTCAACTCCCAAATGGATTCCTGACTAAAATTTAACGATGTCCAACTGGAGGATGACACAAGCGGTATTCGAGAACTATACGACCAAGTCTATACAAACATTCGAAGTTTGGAGGCATCGGGCGTGGGCTCTGATAGCTACGGAGCACTCTTTGTTCCAATCATAATTAGCAAACTTACTAAGGAATTTAACTTAATGATAAGCTGGAAATTTGATTCTCGAAGGGACAATTGGGAACTTGCTGACGTTTTAGATTTGCTTAGGGGCGAGTTGGAAGCGCGAGAAAGATGTGCATCCGTTTCAAATCTTTCGAGAAAACCACTGTTCGCCATGGATACCAAACTAGATTCAAGAGCGAAAATTCAAAGCGAGAAAATGACCTGCACATAGAAAAAGAAGTAGCACGCACAGAGAAATCAAATTCTGCTACGAACCCCCACAAATGAGTGGAACTTTGACAACAGTTTCGACTTCGTAACTTCACTAAACAATGCGCCTTCGTAGAGCTCCTTGAAACAGCAACAGTTTACGCGTCAAGCCGTAAAGCATCGATACCAAACGTAAAGTGTCGCGTGTTGTTTGATGGTAGGTGTCAAAAGACGTACATTACTAATGAATTACGTTATAAATTACAACCAAAACCCATCCGCACCTAGATGATTGTCATGAACACGTTCGGTGGGAAGACTATTAGGCCGTCCCTAACGAAGTTGTGCAGTTATCATTGCAGTGTCGCAGTGGTGGTCAGAACGTAAGTCTAGAGGCTGTGGTAATACAGAAAATATGTTCAAACGCGCAAATCGAAGAAATCGATTCCATAGCCGAAAAATGCGAGCACTTGGTAGGCCTAAGACTAGCAGACAGTTATTTTGACCGTCCTGCAGATGCAGAGATCAGCATATTAGTAGGCCTTAATTATTATTGGAAAATCGTGGATGGCACGGTGATTCGTGGACAGAATTCAGACCAACCTGTAGCGCTAGCCTCAAAATTTGGATTTTTCAGATCCTTTCCAGTCCAACCTGCGATTAGTCAGCGACTCGGAAAGAAGATAAACCATCGGAAACATTGATTACACATTCGTTTTAGCTCCTAATTCTAATGAAAGTTTAACGCAGGTGGTTCATAGATTTTGGGAAATTGAACAATTAGGACTAAAGGACAGCAAGTCCATTGAGAATTCTCTAATGAGCAAAGTCATTCATGATGGCAAACTTTATGTCGTTCCCTTGTCCTGGCAAGAAGACCACCCATTGCTTCCCGATAAGTATGTGCACGCGCGCAAGAGATTTTTCACGCTGCTGACACGGTTGCAGAAGGACTCAAACGTGCTTGTCAAATATGACAATATTATTCGAGAACAACTACAACCACAAGTTATTGAAGAAGTGAACGACACTGAAACTGTCGAAGTCGGCAAAGTATATAACATGCCTCATACTTCCGTAATCAGAGTGGACAAAGCCACCTCGAAGGTGCGGGTAGTCTTGGAAGCTTCGGCAAAAACGGACGGGGTATCCATTAACGATTGTTTGCATTCGGGACCGAGTTGGTATAGCAATCTTTTTGAAATTTTGTTGAGATTTCGGTGCCATCTTATCGTTATAGTCGCAGATTTAGAGAAAGCTTTTTTTAAAGTAGCTGTAAAAAAGGAGACCAAGACGTACTGCGATTAATTTGGACAGACGAACCGCATCACGAGGATCCGAAGTTGAAGGTGTTTCGATTTAAGCAAGTTAGCTTTGGTGTTAGCAGCAGTAATTAAGACACACCTTGATGCAAATAGCGTAGATATACCAGCGTTGTCATACAAGATTGAGAGTTCAACTTATGTAGACAATTATTGTGGTGGTGGAGCAGACAACGTTCGTGAAGGTAAACAATTTCACGCCGACTCAAAAAGGCTTTTTAAAGAAGCTGGTATGAACCTTAGACAATGGTCTACCAACAGTCAAGAACTGCAAGCCTCATTTGGGGAAGCCAGCAATCACCATGAAAGCTCACCCAAACAACCTACCTTTGCTGAAACAAACTTGAACCCGACTCTGATTTCAGAGAACAAAGTGCTTGGGCTCATCTGGGACAAATAAAGTAAAGCTCAGACAGTTGACTTCAGCAGACTAGTTAGCGGCAATTTATATAATTTAAGTATTACTAAGCGAAGCATACTCTCCGTATCCTCGTCGATTTATGATCCCCTCGGCTTCTTTTCACCGCTTGTCGTGACATTAAAAGTTCTTTTTCAGAAATTATGCGAGGAAGGAGGTAAACGGGATGATCCGCTGCATGCCGACTTAATCGACACTTGGTGTCACGACCTAAGAAAGTCACCTGTCCTGAGGATCCCACGCAGATATTTTATGTCAGATGGAGAAATGCGTAGTTTATCGATTGTTGGATTCAGCAATCTTTCAGACGACGCCTGTGCATCTTGAGTGTATGTCGGTGCTAAAGTGGAAGGCCAGACAGCAGCAAACGTTGCGCTTGCGTGCTCGAAAACACGTGTGAACCCTATTCATAAATTGACAACACCAAGAGCTGAGCTGTGCGGTGCAATGATTCTATCAAAGCTTGTCAATCGTGTTAAGCTGTCATAAGCACTTTTACGAATGTTGACAACGTTGTCTGTTTGACCGATTCCTCCATAGTGTTCTGGTAGATCCAAATGCGAAACACCCAGTACAATCGCTTTGTCCAGCATCGTCTTCAAGTCACCCGCGAAAACGTCCCACCTGAAAGCTGGTATCATGTGCCAATAGAACACAACATTGCTGATCTGCCGAGTAGAGGCTGCAATATGTCGGAGCTTGAAAAGAGAAAAAACTGGACTGCCGGTCCCGATTGGCTCAAACTCCCTCGGGAGATGTGGCCTGTGTCTTGCGACGTAGGTGTAGATGGTTCAGAGTCTGAGCTGCTATCAACGACAAGACCAAACGAGATCACGATGGTAGCCATCAAGCAAGCCTCAGATTGATATCGCTGCAGAACGCTACAGTGACTACGACAGGTTGATCACAGTAACTGCATGGGTACTACGATTGGTACGAAATGCAAAGCAAAGGACTCCTGAAGCGAAGCTAGCCCCTCTCAAGAGGACAAGCAGAAGAATCGAAATAATGAATAACGGGACGATAGAAGAACCGACAACGATATCGAGTTCGATGGTACAGAATTTGCCGCAGTAGAAGCATTGTGGTTTAAGCAATTTGCAGATAAAAGTCAAAGGGAAAACAAACTCCAAAGATATGCAAAGATCCCTAGGACTATATAATGACGACGATGGCGTGATTCGATGCGCTGGGAGATTGCGGAAGTCTCAACTATCGTTTGAGACCAAGTATCCAATAATCCTGCCGATAAACCATCACTTTTTGAAGCTCCTCATTCAAAGAGCGCACGAGGCTGTATTCCATAATGGCGTGAACGAAACTCTCACCGAATTGAGATCCAGATTCTGGGCAGTCAAGGGCCGTCAAAAAGTAAAACAGATCATTCGATGTTGCGTCCTTTGCAATCGTCTTTAAGGACAACCGTATCTTGGCCCGACTCAAGCTACACTTCCAGAATTTCGTGTTACGGCATACAGAGCTTTCCAGACGACGGGTCTGGACTACTTTGGACCGATATACGTCCAGTCAAGCTGATCTCGCTATGCAAAAACGGTCAAAGCTTACGGCTAAGTATTTTCTTGTGCTTCGTCTAGAATGGTACACCTGGAGCTGACAGGTGATCTTGGCAAAAATCTTGCATTTGGGGATTCAAGAGGTTTATGGCGAGACGAGGCGTGCCAGAGCGCCTAATTTCGGACAACGCTCAGACTTTCCGTAGCGCGCAAGTCAAGTGGTTCGCAATGAAACACCACATCAAGTGGCAGTACAACCTTCCTATGGCTCCATGGTGGGGAGGCATGTTTGAACGCCTGGTAAGGTCGAAGAAACGATGCTTAAAAAATTCATTGCGATCTGCGCGAATTACCTACGAAGAAATGAACACTGTCCCCTGCGAGATTGAGGCAGTGCTCAGTAGCAGACCTTTCACTTTCACTTACGACGACGATGTGGAGCAACCACTGACGCCGTCCCACTTGTGTTATGGAAAGCGTTGTCTATCTTGCGCGAATCATCCCGAAGAAACCTACGACTACAACCATCTCATGCATCACCAAGAGGCCGCAGAACTTGCTCAGAAATGTGATGATACTCTGAATCATTTCTGGCGACGTTGGGAACTGGAGTATTTGATCAGTTTACGAGAACATCACCTCCAGAAACACATAGGAGAGATCCAAAGTGCAGAAGGGGATGCTGTCATTGTTAAAGATGACAGCACGAAGAGAAATCAGTGGAGACTTGCCGTGATTGAGCAACTTATAAAAGGCGACGATAAAAAAAAAGCGAGGCGCAATCGTTAGACTCTCAAAAAAAGGTATGCACGCCACAAGGCTGAGCAGACCAATCCAGTGTTTCATACCGTTGGAGATTGCAGAAGCGACAGAAACTAAAGATGACCATGAAATGCAAGTGCAAGAGTCGTCACTTGACAAATGCAACAGTCCAAAAACAATCGATCTCGACGACGACGGCGGCACAGACAAGACAATCGTAGTGACAAAGTCGACTATGAAAACATCAGCTCGCACGCAGTTGCGACAGAAGATCACGGTCAGACGTTAGCTAGCTCCTTGTACGATCCGGAAGATGATGAGGAATCAGACCGCGGATCAGTCCTCCGTAATCGACGAACTTCGAGACCAAGAAGGGCGGCGGCGTTGGATGGGGAATTTCTGCGTTGAACTGTCATGAAATTAACTCGCGAGTAAAGGCATGTTGGGCAACCCCCAATGTGGGGAGGATGAAGGAAATCTCAAGGAACTGAATGAACTGCATGCTGACGCAGTGAAGTTCCTCACCGATGTTGGGTATTTAAGCGTAACACCTTTGTACTGTGTGGCCGTGATTCTTCGTATTGTGTCGCGGAGCCTTTGATATGTTACGGGAATTATTTGGTGGTTTATGGTGATTTGTGTATTGAAGTTTTGCGGTGCTGTAGTTTGGAAATGAGTCTTCGTGAAGTGTCCGTGCCGGTTTTTAGTGTCTCAAGCAAGCACTTGTAAAGATCTGCTGAGCCACGTTCCTCCCAGGAGTTGGATAAGTATTCTGTGTGTCCCTGTTTAAGCGGTTCGATTGAAAGCTTGTGCTTTGAACGAGATACATTCGAACGTGATGTTTATGCCGCGAATTAGAGAGACTTTGTAGGGCCAACGAGATTCACATTGATAGAGCAAGCCCTACATGTTTGAGGCGCTTGAGTGGAGAACTGACCTTAGACTTACTGTCATCCATTTTACTGCTGCCAGTTTGTGTTTTCTGTTTTGAAGAATGCTGGCATCTGGAATTTTATATCTATAATCATTTGCGCTTGGGCTCATTATTAAATTACAGTCCTCTTTCAATTCACCAGCAAGACAAGTGTTCCCGTAGTTAACCGTGCGTGAATCATGGAAAATATTTGCAATTGTGCTGTGTTTGATCCCATGGGGTTCTTGCAAACGTTGTTCGATGATCACGCGTTCGCTGTTAAAAGCACCAAATGGATGTTGCCATTGCGTTTTTGAATGGTATCCTGTCAGAGAAAATTTAGACGGAGTAACCACCTGGTCACGCAAAATCAGGACAGGAAGATCGGTTCGCCATCGTAAGCGGTCGCTGTATAGGTTGAGGCAAGCCTCGAATTGTCGGAATTCGACTGTGCGTGTATGCATGTGTGTGTGTGTATGTGTGTGTCTGTGTGTGTCTGTGTCTGTGTGTGTTTGCATGTTTCTTCTGTGTGTATGCGTGTGTGTGTGTGTTTGTGTGAAGAGTATTGAGCTTAACCAGTTGCAAGAAGTGCTGTGTATATTTAATCGTAGTTACCCATTTACGTCGATTACGTTGTATGATGATGGCTTAGTTATTGGAACTGAAACGTTGGAAGTGATGAAATTTATTAAAGTTGACTGGTCTAATAAATTCAAGATCAATTATTTGGGTCCGCTGAAGAGTATTTCTACAACGTCTAGATAGATGGTTTCGAAAGTTATATTGTACGATAGGTTAATGCTGGATTATGTTAAAGCGAGTATATATCCAAGTTGAAAAATTAGGAATGCGAGATGCAAAGGTTGTCATGACCCCATCTGATACGAATGTTACATTGTTTAAATCTGATGTTTTGTCAAAATCCATAAACAAGCTGCAGTACCAATCTCTGGTTGAAAGTTTATTGTATGCAGCTCAAGGTACGAGACATCGAGACATGATATACACTTTGCTTTTTCAAGGCGACTCGATATTGTTCGAATCCAGATCATCTCGTTTGTCTGCTGCAAAACCTTTTCTGCTATATTTGTGTTGTGCATTGATTGGGCCATGCCAACCACGTGATCTTGATAAACCAAGTTTTTGTACTTATGATAAACAGTTTGTTTGCTTGAAGGAGATTAGTGAGAGATAGAACGAGCACCGATTCTTAGTTGTGTATTTTCTTCGCAGTGCATGTTAAATTCGTAGCAAAGACGCATATATAATAATTTGAAACAAACACCAACTTTAAACCTGCGGTATGACCGTCATTGTGAGAAATTGGTTGGATACTCATATTCCGATTATGCATGTGACATTGATGATAGTCATTCGACATCCGGCTACGTATTTTCTTTTGCAAATGGAGCTTTACGTTGGTACGGCAGAACGCTTATTTATGTTGCTTGTTCGACTGTTGAAGCTGAGTTTATCGTGCTAAGTCAAGCTGTCAAGGAGGTTATCTACAACAGCGTCTCTTCGTGAATTCGGCAAGAATGATGAACCGGTACAGATGGAGGAAGACAATCAATCAGCTCTAGCAATTACGAGGAATCCTGTTTACTACTCCAAGGCAAACCACATTGATGTGTGCAATCATTTCAGTCGAGAATCTCTTGCAAGATGTCAAATTGTGTTAGAGGATTGCTGCTCTGAGTCGATGGTTGCAGACCTACTGACAAAATCCTTGCCAAGAGAGTGATCGCTGCACTTGATTATACACTTGACAATGATTCTCATATATTTCATTTCATTTAAGAAATTTATTCGCCATTGCAAAACACAAACGTAAACAATATACAGCAACCTAGCAATACTCGGAGAGTTGT
>QQSS02218970.1:0-10899 GCA_003687565.2 Craspedacusta sowerbii
TAAAATACCGGTTAGTCCAGACGCCACATGGCACTAAGGTGCCACAGGCGCAACATATTAAGAAGCCACACGACATATGCAACTTCTCGAAGGTGCTTGAAAGAACTTTTTTGATTATATCGTGATCATCCGTGCAACATTCAAGTACAACAACACGTATATCCGTCGAACATGGTTTTAAAAAGATTTGTTTGTCAAATTGAACCTCGTCGACAGCTTCATGATCAGATCGATAGCCTTGGCCAGGCTTTTGCTAGATATAAGACATTGTTTCTTTTTGACGATATCATTGCCGATGAAGCTCTTGACAAGAGGAGAAATCCATTGCTGGACTTGGCTACATCAGGACGACACAAGCAACACAGTTTATGGTTATTGACGCAAAGCTATACAAGCATTCCAAAGAACATCCCACGTCAACTAAGAATGCTTTTTGTATGGTATCCCAAGAGCAGAAACGATTTAGCGACGATTTACGAAGAAAATGATGTGATTGACTCAGATTCCGATTTAGCAAAAATAAAACAAGATTTAAAAGCTTGCAAGTTCAAGTGTCTGATCCTGCAAACAGAACATCCGCGGTCTAATATTGTGGAATGACTTGCAACAGTCTTACAAGAGTCTTGTAAGAGACTTGTAAGAGTCTTGCAATAATCTTGTAAGAGTCTTGTAAGAGTCCTGCAATTGTCTTGTAAGAGTCTTGTAAGAGTCTTGCATTAGTTCTGTAACAGTATTGCAACAGTCCTGTAATTGTCTTGTAAGAGTCCTGCAATTGTCTTGTAAGAGTCGTGCAATAGTCCTGCAATTGTCTTGTAAGAGTCTTGTAGGAGTCTTGTAAGAAAGTCTCTAGAAAAAATAAAATGATAGAGTACATCAATTTTGGTTTGTTGTGTATAATTGTTAAGTTCTTGGGATACGCGTATTGGAAAACAAATAAATATTTGATTATATTAAAAATGGAAATAGAAGAGTTCATTGAAATGTTGCTGGGGAAAATGGAAAAGCTTCTTGCATGTGTTCTTACCGGAAACAGCAAAACATACCTGGGAAAACTTTACACGGAAGAAGACATCAATACTCTGGCAGAAGAAGAAATCGATCGACTGTTTGCGCTATTTGAAAGCAAACTCTCTGCTGAAATGGTTGAATCCTTGGGTAAGTCCATCATCCACATGTACTCTACAGCAGTTTGTTCAATTTTCAAAATATCAAACCCAAGCGAATTATCAAGCGATTTGGAAGAGGATCCTTTTCTCATTAGCGCACTGCAGCGCTTGACTTGCAGCCTGTACTATAAATTTGGTTCACTTTTAGCTCCTATTTCTGTAAGCATGATCACTAGTAGACACTACATTAAAAATATTGCTGCTTATAAAAATGAGCACAGAGATCCGAAGAAAGTAGAAGCTGAAAAGAAACTGTCGGAGTACAATCACAAGAAACTTGCAAAACTGTCTGAGAGTAACTGTAACGTACGAAACTCTTACGTCTTTGGGGCTCTAGCTTTGGCTGCTGTAGTTTTAGGCATTGGATACTATTTAAGACCTAGCGGGCAACCAGACGCTAAGTAAGAAGAGGAGACTCCGACTAAAAGTAAATTTGTCATGGAATAATAATAAGAAAAAATTCTAACGCTAATATAAAAAGATGGATTTAAAAAGTATAATCAATGTTTTGTATCACGCTTCTTTAATAAGTATTTTAGCTATTGGGTACTCGACGATTGGTAAGAGCGGCCTGAAGGTTGCATCACCATCAATTCAAAAGTTCGACTTGGAAAATCCCGCAAAACTGGTAGTTATTGTGGCATTGAGCGAGATGACGCGGGAGTACCTAATCAAACAAAAGATCCTGCCTGAAAATATCAACGTTTTAAACGTAAAATGACTGGACAGATCAATGATCCTTTTCATGATATTGTGGAACGTCCAGATGGGACAAACGATGAAACATTCCCTTTATTGTCAAGATGGGCATCCCGTGTGTCCATGGAGAGAGAAAGTGGGACCTCGTTTGGAGGATTAGCCCTTGGCATTCGAGTGTTTAAAGATCAAGTGGAAGGATTGTATAGGACATTATCGTAGGAACTAGAACAAGCCAGTACATTGATTTATACAGACATGTTTGAAATTAAGGATGGAGAGTCGTATTACAGAGGGAAAAACAATCCTCTGACAAGGATTGGGAGATTGAACGCCTATAGCAGTATAGTAAATATTCATGGTATGAAGGTTCTTCGTAATTTAGGTTTCACTGTACCAGTAGGTAAAATCATAGCGCGACAAGCTACAATACTGAATAGATTAGATGAGCAGTTACCTTCGTCGTCCAGAATAGATACAGCCAACGACATTGAGTTGGAAATAATGGTTGATGACGTGCCTAATGAACTGCGAGGCGATGATTTATTCGAATATCCTCTACGTGAACTGCTAGGTCTCGACCGACAGCTAAAAGACCTACGAGGCAGTTGACAAGTCGAAATGGCTAAAAGAGTTCAATTACAGAAGCATGTAGAACTCGAACAGAGTAAGTTGACTAAAATGGAAAATAATAAACTAGAGTAAACCGACCAACAGCGCAAGGAAGTTAAAGATCGAATGAAAGTATTATCTGATGAGCTGACGGCTAGGCAGGAAAGTATCGACTTTTTGAAAGGTAAACTGAGCAATCGGATCACCAGTTTCAGAGAAACTATTGCTCGAATTCGTTACAAGAATTTAAGTCTAGGAGAGAAAATGATAATGATTTCCATTCGATGACTGTCCCTAAGCTCAAAAATCTAGCAAAGGAAAAGGGATCTAGAAACTATTCAAAGCTCAGGAAAGCTGAGCTCATTGAACTGTTGAATGATAGACCACCTTCTAAGACACCAAGATAAAATCGACGTTTCTGCCCAGTAAAACATGTTACAATCATTCCTAGTCCTGAGGACATGGATTTATTTGAAAACCAGGAAATAATGAAACGAAGAAAAGTAGTTCACAATAAACGTAACCACTGGAATGATTATTTGATTAACAACGTAAATGACAAGAACGAAGCGAAAACCCGTGAGTGACACTTTCACAAAGGCTTAGAACGATATCATGGCACTGTATGAAACACCAACAAAAGAACCAACAGTTGTTGATCAGGCACCAGTCTTTATACCCGTTCAACAAGCTTTCGATACAGCATACACAATGCACAAAATAAGCAACGATGACATTATGGATGTCGAAACATTCTTACAGAACGTTAGACAGAGTTTAGTTGATCTGATCGCAATGTGGTGAATGAAATGGGGTCCTATAAAATACAAACCACATAGTGGATAGAATTTAGGAAAGATGTGAGTGATGATAATACAATCTACGTTGAAAAGCCATTCAATAGTAAAATGACAGGAGTCTTTCAATAAAAGTGATATGGATTAGATTGTGGACGGGATGATCAGTCACATGAAAACCCAAGTGGAAAATCCACAATTGCCAGCGAGTGGGTTTGCAATAAACAAAATTTTGTTCTTAACCATTTACTTTAACCAACTGGAGTTGACGCGAGGTAGCTCGTGCATCCCACTACCGAACTGGGTTGCCAAGAAAAAGGCATTGGTTAACCCTCAAAACGACCACGAAGAAGAATGTTCTAAATGGTCAGTCTTCCTACACTGCATCGAAGCAAGGATGCATAAAGGATCTCTAAATATCCAGACCTTGTCGGTAAGTATTATTGGTTTGCGTTGGAATTTCCCATGCCAGTGAATAAATTTGACGTCTTTGAAAGTAGCAACACAGATATTGCCATAAATGTGCTATACATCGATAAATCATCTTTAAGCGTTCTCAGAAAATCGTTGTTCGCGTCTCGAGAAAAAAAGATACTCTTTCTAATGATCAACGATGACAAAAGCCGCAAACAACTTTATACCGCGGTTATGAATCATAGTCGATTACTAACAAGTAAAGATACCCAACACGAACATCAACAACATTTTTGCATGAATTGTCTGCATGGATTCAATTCTATTGCAACAAGAAATAGTCACTATGACTATTGTAAAGACAATAACACTGTGATGATAGAAATGCCTGACCTGGCTCCATGGTGAAATTCAATCATGGTGAGTATCAATTCAAAGTCCCATTTATGCAGATTTTGAGTGTATTCTAGAAAGGAAAGAGGACACAAACGGGAAAATAAACAATCGGGATTTTGTGTGTTTAGTGAGTTTGCCTACCGCGAAATTGCAAATCCTCTGCATCTCTACCGAGGTAAAGATTGTGTGGAGGTGTTTAGCAACCACATTGAAAGTGAGGCTAACCGTTTCTACGAAATCTTTCCAGGGAAGTCTATGAAGTCGTTAACCACAATAGAATTGGATACGTATCATAAAGCCGTCAAGTTCCACATTTGGCAGAAAGAATTTAGGGCCGCTGATGCGAAGGTACAAGACCATTGTCACTATACGGGCCAGTGCCGAGGACCAGCCCATATCATGTGCGATTTAAGGTATAAGCTACCATCTTTCATACCCGTCGTATTCCACAATTTGAGTCGATACGATGCTCATCTGTTCATCAAAGAGCTAGGAAAAAAAATGAGCACGGGCAAGATGGGTGTAATAGCACAGAATCAAAAGAATTACATTAGCTTTGATGTCGAAGTAAAAGTTGGTCAATACCTTGACACGAATGATGGTAAAACAAAAGAAAGCATATCAAACTTCGATTCATAGACAGCTTTAGGTTTATGCAAGCCAGTTTGGAAAGTTTGTCAAACAACTTGACAAATTCACAATGTAAGAATCTCAATAAAGACTATGAGGATGCAGACATGTTCAAACTCAAGAGGCTTAAAGGCGTCGATCGCTACGAATACATGGAAACATGGGACAAGTTTGATGAGAGGGAGCTTCCAGTTCAGGAAGCATTTTACAGTGAACTCACTTTGTCAGGTGTAAGTGATGAAGACTATGCGCATGCTCAAAGCGTATGGAAGAGTCTTCTAGAGAAAACACTAGAGTTTTATCATGACACTTACTTGAAGACGGATGTCTTGCTATTAGCAGATGTCGTCGAGACGTTTAGGACCACATGCCTTACACACTATGATTTGGATCCAGCACATTTCTACACGAGCCCTGGATTATCATGGCAAGCGTGCAAGGTATCAATTTGGAGTTTTTAACGGACATTGACATGTTGCTCATGTTTTAGAAGGGTATTCGTGGCGGTATCACAGAAGCCATAAAACGATATGCTATAGCCAACAACCTATACATGGGGGAGAAATATGAAGCAAATGAACAAAGAACGTTTCTCCAATATTTGGATGCCAAAAATCTGCATGGTTGGGCCATGAGTCAGAATTTACCTACTGGAGGGTTTACATGGGCTTCCAACCTTGAAAGGCTTACCCCAGATGTCATATCCCAGATTTCCCTGGAGAGTTGCAAAGGATTTCTCTTGGAAGTTGACTTAGACTAGCCGTCTCATCTCCCCAACTCACATAATGATTTGCCATTGTGTGAGCGAATGGAACTAAACAATTTCGAGAAGCTAGTTCCAAATTTACGGAACAAAGAAAATTATGTCGTGCATGTACATGTACTACAGCAGGCCTTACAACATGGGCTGATTTTAAAGAGATCTCATCTAGTTATTGAATTCAATCAGTTATTGAGTCCATGCCGTACATCGATCTGAACACGAAGCTTCGATGTGACTCCAAAAACAATTTTGAGAAGGAGTTTTTCAAGTTCATGAACAATTCTGTATTTGTGAAGACGATGGAAAACATAAGAAACCATCGTGATATCAAGCTTGCCACTAATAAGAGAACGTACCTTGAACAGGTCATTAAACCCAATTTTAAGTATGGCATCAGGTTCAGCAAGAACTTAATGGCCTTCGAGATGGGACGAGGTAAACTCGTCATGAACAAACCTGTCTATCTAGGACAAGCTATTTTAGATATTAGTAAGACGGTCATGTACGAGTTCCATTATGATTACATGTCACCAAAGTATGGCAACAGAGCGGGGTTATGTTACATGGATACTGACTCCTTCATTTACCATATGAAAACAGATGACTTTTACAAGGACATTGCTGATGATGTTGCCAAGAGATTTGATACGTCTTAGTATCACCACGAAGGCAAAAGGCCACTGTCTATCGGAAAAAATAAAAAGCTCATTGGGCTCATAAAAGATGTGTTAGGCGGAAAGTTCATCACAGAATTTGTCGCCTTGCGGCCGAAACTGTACTCGTATAAAAAACTTGACGATCAGGAAGTGAAACGATGAAAAGGCATTTAGAAATGCGTCGTGGATAAAGAGATCACATTTAAAGAATATAGAGACTGTTTACTTGGTGACAAGGATGAATACAAAACTCAAGTTTTGTTTCAGAATGAAAAGCATGACGTATTTACGTGCCATATAACTAGGATCGAACTAAACAAACATGATGACAAACGACACATTCAACCTGATAGCATCACTACGCTAGCACTTGGACATGTTGACCTTCAACGTGCATGATACACATTGTCCTAAGGAGTTTCCCAGAGAATATGCCAGAGAATGCATCCCAGAGAGTGTACCCCAGAAAGTGTATCCCAGAGTATATCCCAGAAAATTTATAGAGAGAGTGGCCCAGAACCGACGATGTCTCGAGAGAGTGGCCCAGAAGATTTATAGAGAGTGCCCCAAAACGTTTATAGAGAGAGTGGCCCAGAACCGGCAAGGCCCTTGTTGCAGGCCAAAATTGACGATGTCTCAGGAGTGGCCCAGAACAGGCGTTTTTCTATCTCTCCATCTTTCATTAGTTACACGACAGATTTGGTATGCAAGCTGCAAGATCCAGTTCCAGAAACCGTGAACCCTGCAGACTTGTGGATTATCACTATGGGTGTTGTATTCAGAGGCAATGCAATTTGTGATCGACAAAGCACTGCTTTAAGAACGCAACGCTTTGTTAACCCATCTACGCATCGGCCATAAATAAAGAATGATTCATGCAAATGCCAAGAATAAGACCAGGGCATTTTTAACTTCTTGCCGTTTTCCAAATCCAACCATCGCCAAACGCTATGATGTCTTGTGCTTCGGAAAAAAGAGTCTTGAAAATCATGCCTCAAACAAACTGTAAGGTTTGCTTCATGATGTCGTTTAGTTGAAGAGTTAGAATTGAATTACTTGCGGTCTCGTCTCATTACTTAGCAACGATACATTATCGGCACATGCCGAGCTTCAAACGTGCGCAAGCGTTTTGTTGAGCGCAAACTAGTCAGCGTAAGCAAATGATTGTTGAAAGGAAGGAGTGAGTGGATCTCACGCGTAATGTTGTTCCTTGGCAAACGACGCAGAAAGGACGAGAGACCTGGTGACGGAGGAAGGTTCGGGGACACCACTTTTCGGGTGAATCTGAGAGAGAGAGAGAGAGAGAGAGAGAGAGGGAGAGGGAGAGAGAGAGAGAGAGAGTAAGGAAGAGAAGGAGAAAGAGAGAGAGAGCAAGCTCTGAGCTTTTGATGTCCGCCAAACCAGCGTCCGGATAGAAGCATTTAGATTTTTAAAGTGAAGGAAAAGCTACCAACAATTGTCGTTCATCGCGATTGTATAGGTTCATATTGCGCGTCTGGCAGAGTAATGGAAAATATTCCATTTGGAGCCAGATTCACCAAAAATGGATTATTTGTAGTAGATAGGTTTGCTGGTACTGTAAACAGAAGTCAGAACTAAAACTATTATAGTTTTTTGAAATTTCTTGGGTGCATTGCCGTTATATCTACTATTCTACCTCTAAATATATTTACATAAATGGGGTTTATATACAGTTTGGGAGGAGGAAGTTGTCCATGACATTATTACATAAACTCGAAACAGACGTTTCACTAAGCGTTTAATCATGCCAGGGGGGGAGAGAGACAGAGAGCGAGAGAGAGAGCGAGAGAGAGAGGGAGAGAGAGAGGGAGGGAGAGAGAGAGAGAGAGAGGGAGAGAGAGAGGGAGAGAGAGAGAAAGAGGGAGATGTATGTGCAAGTTGCACATTTGCCGAGCGAATTGGCACATTTGCCACCTTGCATCTTGCAGAGTCCGGGAAGGCGATTTTGGCTAACAATGTTATTTTCCATGTAAACGGTCTATATTTTGATGATACTGTAGGCAGGTTGTGAATTATTGGCGGTTCTGAAAAAATGAGATCACTTTACCCATTCGTGGGCAGGCCTGTAGGTTTTTTGCAAGCATTTTTGCATTTGCTTTGCTTTATCCTGTCTTGTTGTTGTACATCTATGCTTTAAACCTATTAATCGGCTGCTAGAACCAAAAATCCTGTCTATGGGCGGCATCTCCTTTGACGGGCAGGAGCAGCCAAGAGCAGGGCTGGCATGGCTCAACCGCAACCCCCTGCCATGCTCTTAAATAAGATATCTGGGCTATCTTCAGTGCGTACCGTTACAGCGCAGCAAGACGATATAAGCAGTCTTAAACAGTTAAGAATATGCTACCCTTCAACCCCATCGATTGGACATTTGAATATAAACAGTCTCAGAAAAAAAAAGATTGACCTTAGAGAAATAATGAACGAGACTCTACCGGATATTCTAATTATTACTGAGACTAAGCTTGACCACACTTTTACTACAGCTTAATTTGCGATGAATAACTACTTCCCTACAATCAGGAAGGATCGCAATAAACACGGGGGTGGTATACTTATCTTCATACGAAAGGGCATACATTTTAAAGAAAAGCATGAGTTAGAGCCATTAGAACATTATGAAGGTTTGTCGATAGAGTTATTTGTAAGCAGGAAACGATGGATTATCTTTGCAATTTACAGACCACCAAACAGCAGCCCGACGCAACTTTTCTTGAACGAGCTCTCAATTCGCTTGTCAAAAGCAATCAATAAATACGACAACATAATTG
The DNA here is from genome assembly GCA_003687565.2 of Craspedacusta sowerbii. NCBI lineage: Eukaryota > Metazoa > Cnidaria > Hydrozoa > Limnomedusae > Olindiidae > Craspedacusta > Craspedacusta sowerbii. Next base: position 8,920 of record QQSS02218970.1, read on the forward strand.
TCATTGGGGACATCAACATTGATCAAAGAAAAACAAGAGGTGACGGTCCAAAACTATTAGAATTTTGTGACGTCTTTAGCTTGACCAACATAATTACAGACAACACGTGCTTAACAAATAGGTCTATGTCTTCGATTGACGTAATCCTAACAAATCGACCAAGAAGCTTTCAAAAATCCTCTGCCTTGTCGATAGGTTAAAGCGATTATCATAAGCTCATAGTGACTAGCCTGAGGTCGCACTTACCACGCCAAAGTTCATAAACAAATTCAGTACCAGAATTTCAGAAAATTCGACGCAGATACGTACGTTTCCGATATATCTAAAATTAATTGTAATAGAGCTTACTCAAATGCTGATGAGCAGTATGACTATATAATAGATGAAGTCGCAGCAGTTTCTAATAAACATGCGCCTTTGAAGACGAAGACAGTTCGAGGGTACCACTCCCCCTTCATGACAAAAGAACTAAGAAAGTAAATAATAGATCTAGATTGGAGATGCGTAAAAACGCCAATCGAACAACGCTGAATATACAAGCGTACAAGAAGATGAGAAACAAATGTGTTGCATTGAAAAGGAAAGCAATTAAGCAAACCTTTTCAAAGCAAAAAAAAGCAACAGAAAATTGTTTGATAACGAATAAAAAGTTCTGACCTTGATTTAACCGAATTAAACCGTATGTTAGCGACAAATGTAGCAACATCAACGAGGCCGCAAACCGTCTGACTGTTCCGTAGACTTCCCACTAAATGATTCTCACGAGCTCATAAAACATATTCTTCAACTCTACAGAGATCACCCAAAATATGAAGCGAGGCCCGGGGAAGTTTAAGTGGAGGAGATAAATAAGCTACTTCAGACTCTAGACTTAAATAAGTCAACATGAGAGGGCCAGCTTCCTCCAAAGCTTGTAAAACTACTAGCAAATGTCCTATATGCACCACTAACGAAAGCAATAAATGCAAGCATTATTGAAGGTAAGTTCCCTAACCATGCAAAAAGAGCCGCGGTGGCCCCTCTGTACAAAGGAGATGGCCGCACGCAGGTTAAAACTACAGGCCTGTAAGCATCCTGAAAACGACCTCCAAAGTTTACGCGAAATCCTTAATGCAGCAAAAAGCTCAGTTTGTTGATAAAACTTTATCAACTTTTCTTTCAGCATACATAGGCAAAAGTACAGTTCTCAACATGCTTTACTTAGGTTGATAGAGGAATGGAAAAGACATCTTGGTGACAATCTCTTAGTTGGCGCCGTATTAATGGATTTGTCTGAAGCATTTGATTGCATACCTCATGATCTATTAATAGCCACGCTGACCGCATACGGAGTCGAGTTAGAGTCCCTCGTCTAAATTTACTCCTATTTAAAGGAGCGCAAACCAGCTGTACGCACAACAACATATACGGTAAATGCCATATTATTTTGTCTGGTGTACCTCAAGGTTCAGTGTTACATCCTATCTTGTTTAACATTTTCGTAAACGACCTAACTATTTTCGTTCAAACAGCTAGTCTACATAACTTTGCCGATGACAACACACTATCAGCATATGCAGAGCCGTGGTTACCACCCCCCGCGCCCCCCGCTGGGGGGTCCTCAGACTGTGAAGGGGCCTCAAAGGTTGATAAGTGAATGTGCATACGTGCTGAACTGGAGGTATACCTACTCGTTGAACATGCACAGAACAGATTGGCAGAGTGCAGAAGGGTTAATATACAATACTGACATGCGCCACTAGTGTGCTGTAGGTCTTGTTGCTTGACTATTTAATTATTTGTATTATACAATGCAAGTTCAGTATATACGCGCGCACATCTACACATCTACACGACCACTACAACCACGCGCATACAACCGGTGTACTTGCATGCATCATACACAGATGCTGTAGATGTTAATAATAGCAAATCAATATTGAACGAAAAACTATTCTGGATTTTCAGTAATTGTTTGCACCTAACGGTTGATGTTTTGTT
>QQSS02218981.1:0-10899 GCA_003687565.2 Craspedacusta sowerbii
TGCAAGAGCCCACGTCAGTGATGTACAGTAGAAACTGTTCAGAGATATGGCGAAGAAGAAGAAGATATATATATATATATATATACATACATTTATATATACACATATATTTACATATTCATAAACTTATGCATATATATATATATATATATATATTTATATAAGGGGGCAATTCTATGTGTTCAAATTTTGCTATTCCTTTCCACATATTAAAATCTGAATGTTTTCTGCTTATTTTTAAAAACAAACTGCATGCAAAGGTTTCATATAACTAAATATGATAATGGAAACAGGTAACATGCAAATCAAAGTTTTACATCAAGTGCATAAAGTGAAAAACCAGCTACATCGCCTAACAACCTGTACAAAACTAGCAACATTTGCAAACGTCTAGTTTTGCGAAAAATCTCAATTCGAAGCTTTAAAAATACCAATTTTTACTTAACAATCATGCTCTTCATTTACAGGGGTCGAGACATAATGGTTGCATGGGATTGATATCATCAAAATATTACTTACAACACCAAATGTTGAGTTAGTTTGAAAACAACCTAAATTGAAACACGTATAAATCAGGCCCAGAGCAGAGAGTAAAAAACGCCGCAAAATTGATTTAAGGTCTTTCAGTGTCTCTTTTTCTTCTAGAAGTATTCAGTTAGCACTTTATCACCTTTAAAGAACATAAGCACCGACGGCGCAGAAATGCAAGTCTCTCATGGCTCTCCCTTGATTATCGCGATTTTCCAGGCATTCTTCTTGCATTTTACCGTATCCTCGTATCCTGGAAAGGCCGAGCTACAACGAATGCCATTGGAGCTTCCTGAAGGGACACAACGCTTGCCTGTGGTCCTCGGAATTCACAGGGGGACAAGGTGCTGTCGTAAACTTGGGAAATCGGTGAACTTGGGAAGCCGATCAGTAATTGCACCACATCCGTATTGCACCACCACCAAGCAACGTTATTCTTTGATAAGAGTTCGACACCTGACATCGTTCTGCAACAGATCTTCTGGCGAAATTTTAGATAAAGGAAAGGTTTTGATCGAGTTTTAGGTTTGTTTATACTTAGGTTTTATACCTGTTGCGATATCGTACTAAGTCATGTTAAGTTGGGCATTGTCTACGATTTACTTTTCTCCTATTACTGTATGTTATCCTGATAATAGAGATTTTTTAGTCAGTTTGGATGGAGGTGTGTAGTATTTACTAAGTAAGCAGCTTTGAACCTTAATGCCTTGTAAGTTCCAATACCTCTGTTGACTTGTTCCATTATATATTTTAATAGTTACGTTATTTCGGACTTTTTTTTAGTGTTTTTGAGCATTAAAGTGGCCATGGCCCAGAAAGAGGAATTAGATGTGCTCAAGTCAATATTCGGTGACCTCATAACAGTATTTGATGGGCCTGACCAACATGCAATGTTCCATTTTGATGCTGGCAAAGGTGTATCAGTTTCCGTTTCCTTACCTGGTAAGCTTTGTAACTCAATAACAGATAGCTTCAAAAAAATTATTGCTTCATGTTTGATCACAATGCTGTTGAATTTGTCCCAGCAAATAAAGCTATAGGTTCTATTGCAATTTTTTGCATGCATTTTTTCTTTTCTTAAATGTGGAGGAATAGTATGTGTTTATTGAATTTTGTGGTATTCTATATAACAGTTTATGTATATTATCATGCTAGCTGTGTTTCATTTTATGTTTGTTAGAAAAAAAATAAAGCCCAAATTTGCTGCTTAGACTGTCTTTAGAATTGTAATTGGAATCAAATGTTTCAGTAGTAAAGGATTTAATAGTAGAATAACTTGTTATTTGTTTCTTCTAGAGACTTATCCTCTGGATATTCCAACATTTGAAATAGGTGGTGATGTTGATGAGAATCTGCAGTTGGATTTGCAGGACCAGTTAGTTCACAATGCGTATCAGCACAGAGGCGAAGCTATGTTGTTTAGTCTTCTGTCTGATTTGGAGCAATTTCTCAGTTGCAGATCAATGCAGTCTGACATTCAAGACAAGACAAAAGCTAGGCAGTCTATCTGCAAGTTTTTTTTGAAGAATTCTTGTAAGTTTGGTAATCAGTGTCATAACTTACACAGTGGACATCTGAAGGAGGAATCCTATTCCTTAAAACCTACAGCATCTTCGGAGCAGGACAATAGGAGAGATCTGCCTAAAAGTAAGAGTGGAGATGTTAAGAAACCAGCCAAAAAGTCTTCAAATGAGACACAGGAAAGCTGTAAAAAGAAATCTATGAAGACAGCCATTGATGTTATTAATCGAATTCTGTGGGATGAAAGCTTGCCAACAGCTATGTTTACTGTTGGCTATTTGGACAGATTTCTTGGGGTGATTGAGAAAGCTTTTAATGAGTTTTCATGGGAAGATTTAGCATCAGTGGATTATAATGTTTTGGCAATTCCTAAACACAGAATTCAGTATTTTAAGTTCAAGGATCAAATTGTATGGGATAAAAATAAAAGGATAGATAAGGTTTTTGGCTCCACAGGAGATAAGGAGTGTATTGCAGATATTGTTAAAAACTGTTGTACAGAATTTCCAAGTGAAAATTGCAATTCAAGTGCTGGCAAAGATGCAGATGCAGAAGTTGACGATGACTTTGCTGGAGATGATCCAGATAGTGAGAAGCTTGGGTGGGGAAGACCAAATTTTTTCGCTTGTTTTCGCATTACAGATGATGGGATTGCTTCAACTGTGGAAGAAGTAAGTCTTCAGTTATATACCAACATTTTTTTGATGCAGAATTATCCATTAGCTTCGAGTCGTTGCCTTTCTGTGTATATGTATTGTTGTTTCCAAAAGGTTTTTCCTTACTCATTTGGTTCTGTGGGTTTCAAAGTCACTTGGTGCTAGGTAATGTGCTGCATTAAATAAATTTATTTGTTGAGCTAAAGGTTACCTAATTATACAACATTTCATTGCAGCTTTGGCATTTTGAAAAAAAAGTTCTGCTTTCTTATGCTCTTTAATGAATTGTTAATGACTTCCATGCATTGTGTATTTATTGTAAAGTCCAGATATCGTGAGAAATATCTTTGCTTGGTGACCTTTGTCATTAGGAAAAATCTTTTTAACATTGTATTAAGCAAGTCATTTTTATGGTTGCTGAAATCCAAATTTCAGAGGGAGATGTTTTGCACTAAACATTGGTGGAAGTTTTTTGTTTATATTTTGTCTGGCTGTGAATTGGTCCTTTAATCATTTATGTATCTGAGCTTAAGGTTTAGATTTTTGTAGATGAGGTTACCTTCCTAGCTTATCAGCCTTGTTTATCGGCTATGTGAGAACCTCCCAGAAGCACAAGGCCTTCTCAAAAGCCTGGCGATATGTACTAGGCTATTTTCAATTCGGTTGTAAAAAGTAAGCGCACTCGCCTCAGAAAAATGATTTCTTGGCAACAAGTACTGCAACATTTTATAAAGCTTTTTTTTAAAGTCAAAGTTTCATCTTATGTTCAATAAGCTTAATCAACCAGTTTAATTGAGGATTGCTTGCAAGACTGGGAAAGGCAATTCTTAACAGGCTGAGGGTTGTTACCAGCAAATTTCCTCATCCACTTGATACCAGAGTCATGCAAGTTCATGTGAATTAGTCCATTCCGGGCCCTAAATTAAGACGTGTTTTTTTCCATGCTGAGCTTTCCCTGCTGACACCAGTAGATGACCATGGTGGTGGCTATAAATTTTCTTAAACCAGCAAGCTCAAGCTAAGCTATAACCAGAACTAGCCAATCAAAAACAGCACCAAATGTGCGTTTCTTTGAATGAGCATCGTATCATTCTCAAGGCTATGGAATCTTGTGAATATGTATTGACTAACCGGTGTCTGGGTCTTTAAGTGAGCCTTTAAAGTATCGATTTGGTCTTCAGCTGGTAGCTATTTGTTAGCAAGTATCCTTTGTTCGTGTAGACTCCGGCATGCCTTGGTTATGTGTTGAAGCTATTAGCCATAGCATGTTGTTGAGGATTGCCACCATTTTTGGTGGCAACCACCATTGCCTCGAGTCATCACTAGCGGAAATGTGCTGCATGTGTTTGGAAGATTTTAGTATTTGTTTGGCGTTTCGCTTGCCTTAATAATGGGTTCTTCAGGTATTTGTCAGCACGACTTTAGCTTTTGTTCCTTAGCAGTTTGTCGATTATTTATATCATTTGTCTGCAACACATTTGAATAAATTTTGGGGCTATACCTCATGGCTTGCACATTTTTTTGAAGAAGCCTTAGGTAGAAAAAAACGTGCAGGAGCCCTTCAAAATGTTTTTTTCAGCAGCTATTTATTTTGTAGGTGCAAAACTATATCACATCTTCTGACGTTCGCATGTCTCCAGGAATGCGCCCAAGGAGAGCTTATCATGTTACCCTGTGCATGATGCGACTGGTCAATGATTCCGATAAAAAAAAGGCTTGTGACGTTTTAAAATTGATGCAGCCCATATTAGTCACTATGTTGCCCCAAACACGATTATTTCGTTTTGAGGGCTTGGCGACGTTTCGAGGCCGGGTTTTGTATGTGAGAGTGGCTGATGATCCGGTACTTTCAAAGTTTGTAGCGCTACTTATGGCTAAATTAAAAGACGCTGGAATTCAACTCGTGGGTAATCACAGCGTTTATCAGCCGCACCTTACCATAATGCAGTTGACGAGGCCAATGTGCAAGGAGCTCAATACGGACGTTATTGAATTTCCATTCTATGCGAAATACGCAAATACCCACTTCGGCGTGCAACCGATTCGGTCTGTTTTGCTATGCTCAACTTCCAGAGATCGTGGAGATGATGGCTTTTATGTTACGTTGTGTGGAATTTATAATTCATTGCTGACATTGTCACCTAAGCTGCCCGTCATTATAGGGAAACATGTTCAAAAGCTCGTGAGTTGTGGTTCTTTACCTGAGGCAGTTGGATCACAGTTTATTGCCGAGATACACTCATCTGATGAGTCCTTACGCGAAAATGCGGTGCTAGAAATTCAATCTCGGCTTGCTAACATGGATTGTAATTCTCATACACAGATGGTAGTTGTCGTCCGAGGCTTGCCAGGATCAGGAAAATCTTATTTCTTACAGTCGTGTACTGAGAAGGTGCTTGACCACGACTTTGAGGTATGCTCAGCGGACGAGTATTTTGCTTCGAAGCCCAATGAATATGGCTTCAGTGGCAAACAAATTGCTGATGCACATGCTTTTTGTAGGGGTAGATTTTTTGATGCCCTTGAGAATGAAGTTCGCATCGTGACCATTGACAATACCAATTCTCAGTTGTGGGAGTATGATGTTTACAGGCGCGTTGCCGCACTGGCTGGGTACAAGTTTTATGTGCTGGAGATTCCTTGCCCCGACGAAACAACAATGGGCTTATTTGGTAAGCGTTGCAGGCACCGTGTAGGCTCGAGCGTATACAAAACCATGTGGGAAAGGTGGGAGAGAGACCCAGAGGCGAAGCTTATTGCGGCACATGATGCTTCCCTTAGACCTTCAGTATTAAGTATTATTAGCCAATGTAAGGATGATCTTGCAAGTGTGCAATCTGTATTGTATGCAGCAATGTATTTGACTTCTGATTCCCGGCAAACCTTGCTCGATTTGTATCCAACTGCACATAAGAAAGTAGTTGCAGATCACGTGACGCTCATGTACGGCCCATATCTCGCTGACATCGTTCATTTGCCGGTGGGCAAATCGCACCGCGTTAAAGTAGTCGGATACGTTTGCAATGATCTAGTGCAGGTCGTAGCTGTAGAAGAAGATGAAAGCGACAGATACTGCACGAGGCTTGTTCCTCATGTAACGATTTCAACTAGCTCTAAAGCTGCGCCGAGACATGCTGAAGCGTTCCTGGCTGACCGTAACGCATGGACACCACCTTTGTCCGCGCTCGTTTTGCATGGTACAATTGGTGTTCAGGTCGCTGTCAGCTCAACCGAAAGCGTAAGAGTGGTTAAGTCCGATAGTTTTTCTCGGGTGTGTGAGCTTCTCGCTGCGAAGTCAAATGACTGTAATGCGTCCCGGATTACCGAGGAAGAGCGTATTGCAAAAGGTGGCAGCTTCTCAGTTACTCGCTCATCACCTGCTAACAAACAGGACGCGCCAAAGCCGTCTGATACTGTCGAGGTTGCTCTATATTTTGGGCCAAGACTAGTCAAATCTATTTTTGTGTTTGACTTCGATGGGACATTGTTCCATACTCCTGATTCTGGAACAGGCAGAAGTGCGTACTTTCATCTGACAGGTAATTGACGGTACTCAATTTTATAAATTTAAAAGGATTGCTTGAATAGGAGATAGGTAGATTGGTTCGCGAGACGGATAATAGGATTGCCACATTCGTTTAACTTAAATTGCATTCAGCCGTAATTTCTTAAATTTGGTCTTAATCGGTTATTGAATTCTGTCTGTGTTGCTTAGCATTGGTCATTGAATATAGTTTATTGAATAGTTTGCTACTATAGCTTTCGGGCTACTCCTTCCGATAATCTCAGTGAAAAAAATAGAAATACAACATTTTCTTCAAGATATAACCCATAAGTAAAAAAAAATTGTTATTTATTTTTTAGGTACGTCGTGGCCTTTTCGTGGTTGGCTTGGTCGACCAGAGTCTCTTGAATTTCCTCTCCAAGTTTACCCCGGGCCAGCTTTGCGGGACTTCTTTGACCACTGTGGTCAAGCGTGTTCTTTGACTGTCATTTTGACTGGTCGTTTGGAGCGCACGAGACGGGGTGTGGAGAGCGTGTTGAAGCAATACGGTGTTCGTGCCGATCGAGTTATACTCAAGCCGGACGTTGGCACGGATGCGCCTGACAGGTTAGTCGATAGACCCATGATCGATGTCGTTTCTTGACTTTGGAGCTCGTCTTCTGCTTCATGCCAAAGTTTCACATCGACGGGCCTGCGATTTTTCTGCAGGTTCTGGAATAAACTTTACTGGTTGTTTATTTTCTGTCTTTGTTTTTTCCAGTTAAAATCTTTTTAATTTAATTTGGAAATCTTTCTAAATGTTAGGAAGCAGAAGGTTAGTGCGCAAAATAAGCTGTATTTTTTTTAAAGCGTTCGTGAAGTGCCTGGCGCATCTGTCGTGATGTTGGTGCATTTTGTTATTGTGGCGTATTGCTATGTGATTATACTTTGCACTTACGGAGGCAAATTCAGTGCGCAAGTATGGCCTTTATGGCATTTATGGCCTTGGCTCTTACTGTTTTTAGATACCGTATGTCCGTTGTTGCAAACTATAAGAAGGAAGTTGTTCGGGATTTGCTGCTGGAATTTCCGGGCACAGAAACTGTGAAGTTCTGGGACGATAGGGCGGAGAACATCGAGGTTATCGATGGCATGAGACAGGAGTTCAAGTACGTCGGGATCGAAACCTTGTTAGTAATTGACCGCAAAGTGCACGAGCTGGAAAGTTTCATACATACAGCTGATCTAGAAACGCTTCTAGAAGACCAGGGGCTGCGTCCTACGGCTGTGTATGAGAAAGCCATAGATGAAGGCATGCTGTTTCTGCAAGCCACTTGGAAGGACGTTCTAGAAGCAGACGACTCTGTGGACATGTCACGACTGGTGTTGCCCTTCGGGTCGCGTTTGTTGAATCGTCGTGGTGACGTCGATGTGTGCCTGCTGGCTCCTTCTCTGTGGACGCTATCGGACTGCTTGTTTAAAATGGGAGAGAAACTGAAGTCGTTTGGCTGTCAGCGAATTCATTCGTCTCCCCCACACGTACGTTGTCCCCGTTTGAGAGTCGGTTTTGAGTACTTAAATGCTCCACCTACGGAATTCGATCTGGTTTTTGCGACTGTTCTCGGCGAGGACCTTCATGTATCTGACAATGAATGGAATCAGTTGTTGGTAAAACCTTCTACGGACTCCAATAACGCTGCCCTTTCTGGCTTTCGCTTTTACAGGGAAATTGTATCCAAATGTCTTTTTGTATTAAGCGCATCACTACTTGGCATGATAGTGGACTACGTAGTGCTTTTCTTGACGCGACGTTTCCTAAAAGGCAACTGCTTCCATTGCATCCGAACATTTCAGATTGTAAAGCTGCTATGCCAGTATATCGACACACGAGCCTGCTCTTTGGTAAGCTTAGAAGATGATCTAGCTATTGGAAACGGTGAGTCTGTGATGAAATTCATGGTATCATTTTTTCAGTTTCTAGCCGACTACCCTTACGACAGTTGGATGGCGTCTCTAGGTGGCTTCGTGCCAGATACATACATTCCTTTAATGGTGCATGCGTTTGCGGATGCTGTGAAGCGTCTAGAGAAACACCGGTCTTTATCGGAATTATGTCACTTTGTGGCTGTGGATGGGAATCTTCGTCGAATTGTGCGCCTTTCTCTTTCATCGCCAAATCCCATAAGCCTGTGGCAGGCCTTCCTATACGTTGAGTACAAGCTAGGTTCTGTAGTTCGCGAGATGATCGCTTCGGGAATCGATGTCAAACCAGGAGTTAGCACTTGTAGAGAGTTCGAGTTTTCCATCCCGAACCTGGAAGATCAAGTAAAGCGTTGCAGAGCGTCCCTCAAAGCGCTCGTCACTGGACAGAGAGAGAAAGATGTGACGATAAGCATCAACATGTAACGTAATGGATCCCTGAAAGTAACATTTCCATAGCTGTATCTTCGACCTTGCTACCGTTGATTTGCTTGCATTGCACGTCTTTCATGGATCGTTCACGTGATTACTTGGCTTGGTCCAATATCCGAAAGATTTATTAAAAAGGCATGTTTTTGGTTAGCTTGAGCGTTAAGATAACTGTCCCGGTCGTTTTTTGAATTTCAAGGAATCTAGCAGATTGCATTTTTACCGTGTATATGTAGAATTGAAAATCTCTTTTTGTAGCTCCTTTTGAGTCGTATTGTCTTTTTGCACGGTTTCTTGATCCCTATGGTACTGCCGTGTTTCGTTACATGAAGTGGCTGGCCGCTTTTTCAGTTGCAAAGAAACTAGCAGATCGCGTTTATATCGTGCGTATATAGAATTGAAAGTTTCTGTTGGTATATTCTTGTTATTTGCATTGTCTTTCACGGCTGCTTGATGATTGCTGTTGTACTTTGAATTATTATTCGTCAATTTGGAGTGGATGATCGAGTTGGATCGACCTTTCTTTAGCTGTTTTTCGTTCCGAAAGTTATGTTGTTTAGTTTTAAGGCCCTTGGGCGGGAGGACGGGGCAGAGCTTGGCTCTTGATGACGCGCTTGCTGATATATCCAACTCTACAATCGATGGATTTGTACGACAGCTAGTAATGGATTTCTCTATTGTCATGCCTTGGACGTGTTGTTTGTTCTTACCCATGTGCCATATGCGAATAAGATTGTTGCTCTGAGAAAAATATAATTTATGTGATATTGCCTTTCTTAGGAGAAAACCTATTTGTAAACTATGGTGGCTTCGGCAGTGGCATAATTTGGGTTTTTGAGACCATTTTTTGACGAAATTTTTTACCAATACTATCATGATTTGCTTGTTGGGATCCGTTCATTATTTAGTAGATCGTCTTCGACATAGAATTGTTTTTTCTCGTGTTTTGATTTATTTCGTGTTACTTATTATATTCTGAGAACTTTCCGATTTTGTAGCACTAGCTTGGACAGCAGACTCTTCGGTTTGATTTTTCCTTGTTTAATGCCTGCTCGTTATTGACACAGCTTATTGTAATGGCTTCCAGAGCCGCAGATATATGTATGGAGTCGTATGAACATCAGCGAGACAATGTTTGGCCTTCAACTGGTAAGCATATTCTGGCTCGGTTTGACGACGAGACTATCGTTGTTTATCAAGCCTTCAAGCCCTCGATCGCTGACTACGCCGTGAAGCACCAGAAGTTTGGGGGAAGCGATTACAGTACGGAGCGCATGACCTGGATCAAGACGAACTTTCTCTGGATGATGTATCGTTCGGGCTGGGCCTCGAAGCGGGACCAAGAAAGGATACTAGCTATTCACCTGTCGAGGCAAGGTTTCGACGAGATTCTTCGCAACGCCTACTCGCCTAAGAGAGAGAAAAGCCAGCAGAAATCGCGTAGCGAAGTTTGCGTCAGGCTTCAATGGGATCCTGATCACGACCCATATGGCGCGCCTTTATCTCGAAAGGCTATTCAACTTGGCTTGAAGGGCGAATTTGTTGCATACTTCAATAACCAATGGATACGCGCTATTACAGATGTTACCGACTTCGTACACGAGCAAGCGAAAAATGTTTCTTCGGGAAGATTGCATTTGTTGCAAGTGCCCTCAGAGAGAGTTTACATTCCAAAGGATACTGGTATTTGCTCAGTTATTGAGCTTGAATTTAGTTCGACTTGACTTCAATGACAATGTAAGTTTTATAGATTGCAATTGAAGCTTGTTTTTAAAGGGGTGCTATGCGTATGAGTCTCGGTGCCGGCAAGAGGTTTTCCTAGCACCAATATCGATCGCCACTTACACTGCCCTTTATTCAGGTGAGCAGATTAAAGGGCGCTGCTCCGCAGCTATCCGTGACCCTGTGCTCTCTTCTAAAGCAAGCATGTCTTTCTTTGACTTGGTCATTATAGACAGGGAGAGTAACAGCAAGGCCTTCAAAATCAAGAAAGCCAGTACATCAGACGTGGTTGCCCGACTTTGAACATTCAAGGGGAATCATATCCTCTGAAATTGTTTATGTAGCTTTTTGTGCTATCGTAGTTCATGCGTTTGTATTTCATTTTCTCTTGCATTTACTATCGATCTTGACTGTTTTCTGTGTGTATATAGCCTGGTGATGACAATAGGTATTGTCAAAAGCTTTTGAAAGACTTCAGAACTCTGTCGTCTCAGTTATAGAGATATATGTATATATGTATGTATGTATGTATGTATGTATGTATGTATGTATGTATGTATGTATGTATGTATGTATGTA
>QQSS02218991.1:0-10898 GCA_003687565.2 Craspedacusta sowerbii
TGTTTCTACGGGTGCTGAGGGCGGTACGTACCCTCATACCCGAGCAACCATACCGCTTAGTCACGCGTCCGTGACAATTTGTTCATTTTTCCATTTTTTTTTGGGGGGGGGGGGAGCGTTGATAATGTTGTGCATTAGTAAGCAAGGTTAATGACGGGCGTGTACGTTGTTGGTATTTTAATAGCAGTCTTAAAACATGTTCGTGCTGTCCTTACCAGTAATTTTAGATCGTTTCGTAACACAGGCGTTTTTTCATGGTCGGGCGTATTACAAATCATTGCTATTTAACTAGCAGGTTTATTTGTTTAATTGCATTTTAATTAAGGGCCAGTTTTTTAGGTAAATGTGCTTCAAAGTTTTTTACAAATCAGTCTGCAAACAAATCTACAACAATAATCTACTCGATACCACGGGCTTTCTTTGTTTCGACTGAACTACTTTCTCGACATTCTTCTGATGATTCGGTATTGGCTAAATCTTCACATTATTTAACTGGAGAAGAGACAGGCTGATAGGGTACGTCAACACGCTTGTTCGTTAGTACACGATGCGAAGGTGGTTAGTACAATAAACTTTGTCTTGCGTCATCGATACCCAGCTCAGTTTTAAAAGTTAGTTCCCTCTCTCGCGATAATCATTAAATAATTTTATTTACTGCCTTAACTACTGCGCGCTTTAAAAATGTTGCCGTGAACCCAATTGTAGATTTAAGTCTGCTTGAGAAAGTTCCTAAAGCAGAAAAGTGTTGTGTAATAATGTTCTTCTGTGGTCAGATGCTGGTTAATTCTTAAGTTGGGCCTATCAAAATTTCACCACTCTGGGTCTGGATTGCGATACGTTTCCTTCGGCTAATGAAGTCCTCCACTAAAACTGCGCAATCGAGGTCCTAAAATTGCCCAAGTTGCGCAATGGGGAGGCTCCAAACGACTTTCAGTTTGGCTTTAGAGAGTTTTGCTCCGCAGCCATAGTTTCGAAGCATTTCAAGTCTGTAATCAGAAGCAAGCTACACTTGCGGTCGGCCTACTGCCCAAATCAGAGCGAGCCGACAAATCAGTCCTCACGCCAGCCATGATCAAGTTGTGAAAGAAAATGGCATCGGCACCTGCTAATGACTTAATAATTATGGTTTCCGATAGTATTTGGAAACCTTCTCCTGATCAGCATTGCGGCACAGGGAGGTTAGATAATTGGAGGCGGCATGACGTCACTTTTCCGCTTGCGTCCGCCCTCTTGGTGCTCCTGGATATTAAATTTGTTTCATGATGCCATTCTACGTACGGATGCAACCAACTTAAAGCAGCAGCAAGATTTGTGCGTGTGTTTGACAAACTCTTTTAGGTTTTAAAGTCAAGAAATCTTTTGTATGTCTATAAATAACACGCGCAGGCATACAACTACTCGCAGTGCTTTGATTTTCTAAGATTATTCTAGAACCTACGTAATAGACTGGTGATAGACTCTTCTACAAGAAAAGAGATTTGCGATAAAATCGTAAAACGTGCTTTTTACTTTTTATTGTTGATACAGATAGCCTTCTAAAATTGTTTAAGCACTATGGTTGCTCAGGCACAAAGTGGTCTGACATTTTTATGCACTTGCAAATTTAGTCAAGATTATCTGGAGCTTATTTTTGGCAAGATAAGAAGCATGCATTTCTGCAATACCAGTAACTTTGAAAAGAAACGTTTTTGCTTAGCACGTATCTCATACGCAGATTTTCCGATTGAAAATTCTTCCGAGCACGAGCTTCCTAGGTCTGCTACGCCGAATTTAGATAGATGGCTACCGCATTGGGACTGCATCAAGATGGAGGCCAATGTGGCATCCGAAAAAAAGTGATTTCAATTCTTAAGAGAGCGGTGATTCATCTTACATGCTTGGAGGCACTTTCTCGCATGAGTAAATTGTCGTTTGGAAGTATAACTATTAGTAAAAGAGCGGGTTTTCCTGTTTTCCAGTTAAGGTTTTACGAGCATACGCAACAAGACGATGAATCTTAGGTGCCAAACATTACTTAGCAAACTTAGGTGTCAAACATTACAGCATTACTTGCTATTCTAACAAAGATTTCAGCCACACTGAAGAGTCTAGCAATAGTGTTTTTTTTTTATAAAGATGACCATGTATCTGATGCAAAAAACTCCCAGCCAGACTTTTGAAAATTCTCGAAAATTCTGGATATGACGCTGCATTGAGAGTTGCAACAGCAATGCTTGATTTGAGCGTCCTAGCGCATGTGCATGGCATTTAGCACTGTGCTGCTGTGGGTAGCAAGACAGCAGGTTTTGCATAGAAGGTTTTCTGCACCAAAGCCTGTTTTAAAGTTTATTGATTTTTATCCAATCGTCCTTATAATTATGTTTTCAATGCCTTCTTTTGCATCAAGTTTTTTCGAAGAACAAATACACGAAAACTGTATACGGATGAATGTCGCCGTTTTCGAAATGACGACTTCGTGTTCGACGTTCACAACATGGTATTCATTACAAAGAACGAAATCAGAGACTGCCGCTCTGAAAAATATCCTTCACACGATATTACTTGGCTTGGAAGGATGTTAACTTGTCGATAATCTGCGATTTTATGAGCACCCCACTTTGTCAACCATGATCTTATTGTGACAAAAATCCTTTGTATCGTCGAAGCTACAAGTTTAGCTTCGTCTTAGACTGGAAACTAAAGTCACACCCAACGTTTGTTCCAAACCAAGGAATTCGATGAAAAAGCCTTTGGTTGGTTCAAAATGACGCTAACCCGCTCACGGCATGTGTGCGTTGTGTTGTTGCAGTATTGTCCGTTTGGATATGAGAAATCCATGCATTGCTTCGAAAAGATCTACAAAGGATTTAAGCAAGACGCGAGACAGGAGTACATGGTACTTGTGGAACAAGCACAATCTGCATAACTGAATGTCCTAACCGCTTTGTTTTAATATTTATGCAAATTAATGATTTTGTTTGCCTTAAAAAGCAAATGTTTGTTTTGTTCTAAAGTTATAAGTTCGCGAAGTTGAGTGCTAGTTATACATTGGTGCTGCAGGCACATGCGCATAACATTCTTCTGGGTTATTTACCTTTTGGGCTATTTGGGTTATTTATCTGTACTTATTTATCTTTTGCATCTTTTGAGCTTGTTTTTATGTAAGTCTCCTTCCCATTTAGAATATATTTTGTTTACCTTTGAAAATATATTGAATATACATTAACAAATTCATATATATTTATAAATATATTTTTTATAAATATAAATATAAATATAAATTTTATAAATATATATTTTCCGTAAAATGCATCATTCAATGATGATGATGATTTGTGCCAGGTTGTTTAAAATTAGCGCCATTTCAGGTTAGATAAATATTTTTCATTGCAGTTTTTAGCATTTGAAAGAATCTATAGACCTAATTCAGGCATATCCGTGGTCGTGCATCAATTCCAGCTGTATCATCCTTTATTCAATATTTTTAATAAAACGCTAACATGCTATTTCTAGAAATTGTGTGCCATTATGGAATCTCGCTATCCGCCATTTTTGTGAGGTACGTAATCATTGACGGTTGACTTTCTAATTCTATGGCAAATATTATGGGCTTTCAGAGAATATATATTCTTGATATGTTTGTATCAAGATCAGTGTTCTTGGTGCAGTGTTTACAAAGTTGATTTTTTGTGGTTGCTTGCATTTTCAATTTCATGATCTTGTCAACTGAGGCTCCGATATAAAAGCCGATCCTTATCATATAAGGAAGCGCTTGATGAAGAACACTGTGTCGAGTTCCTTTAGTTCTGGGAAATCATTTTAATAAATAATACATGTGTACTTGTTCACTTTAGGACCATCTATATCCACGAGATACAAACTTTTAGACCCTTCAATTGCGTAAACTATGACTGCCACCCTTTCACGTTTAATTCTTCTATCTTCCCAGCTTTAATTTCTGATTAGGCTAACTTTAGCAAATCTCTTTATGAATCAAGAACCTACTCAGGCTTCAAAATTGCAATGAACTGCATAGTGCTTCCATAAAATCTAAATATCATATCCATCGTCCAATAGGCTTTAGAGTTGTAGCCCAACTAAGGGTCGGGCTTAGTGCCTTAATTGAAAATCAAAATCTGCCAAATTTTGAAGATAGAAAGGGCTCCGACTACTTTAGTTCATTAAATGGCACTGATATTACGACTCGCCCCCTGCTCTAATGCAGTGCTTTTGACACCCAACGTACCACTCTACTTGACACGGTTTCTAGCCTACTATAGCCCTTAGTATCAAATGTTCATGCCGAGGAATCATGCAGAATTCTGTTGAATGATCATAGTGGAAGTGATGCTAACAGAAACTCAACCATCAAGTTCATCGTGGATACTGAGAGACCTCTTTGAATATTGTTGAGTGCTAGTTGTCGGTCGACGTAATTGCTGACTTCGTCGCTACTGTTATTTTAATCAATGCGTGTCCTGTGTGGAGTTGCTGTTTGTTTAATTCGTCTCTCCTCACGGGGTTCTGGTTACCTAACCTTTTGCCATGGATTCTTTTAGATCGTGTTTGATATATTAGTTTCATTCTTAAATTTGTAAACGATTATATGCACTAAAAAAGATCTTGTTTTCGAGGATAGTTCGACTGAAACTTCATCCGCGCGTTATACTTCCCAGGACGTTTGCGCTAAGTATTCACTTCGCAACCCAGCACATGAAGTGCGCAGCATTTGGAGCCTTTTTCTTTAAATCCCTAAAATGGAATGAATTAAAAAGACGATTCTTCTGTGAAGGCTTCTAGCACACCAGATTATCTTGATATTGAAACAGTCTTGTTTGATGTTCTCACAATGGACTAGCCCTCGACTCCTGGACCATTTTGGAAGAAAAACTACCGGCGATAGCGTGTGATCATAAAAAATAGCTGAAACGTTATACAAAATGACGGGCAGTACTCACGCTCAAAGGTTCGCAAGACTTCCCTTGCACAGGCAGTTGGAACTTAATCGTTAATTTCATCTGCCTGGAGCCTGCCCAAACGACGTCTATGACAAACAAAATTCTCCTCTGCACGAGCGAAGTTCCGGAGGGGACGGTGATCAGTGGGACCAGTGCTGTGCAGCAGGGTGGATGCGGAAGCGGATACAGCGGCTTTGAAAGGAGGAAGTAAAAACGCTTCGTTTAGTCTCAAAATGGGGGAAGCCTTCCACCAATCAACAGTCGCATTTTCCTCAAATATTCCGCTTTTAAACGGGAAACGACCGACCTGACGCGAAAAACGAGATCATGAGATTAAAAAAGTAAAACCCCTGTCCCAGGCCACCCTGCTTAACCCCCTCCCTACCCTGCCTGTTCCCAGACCACCCTGCATGTCCCCAGTCCTACCCTGTCTGTCCCCAGCCCGCCCTGCCAGTCCCCAGCCATACCGTGGCTGTCCCCAACAATCAGTCGTCCTTAAGCTGATCGTCATACAGCACAAAGAGCTTGCACTAGTTGACTGCTCGCGCACAGTGTCAATTCTAATATCGAAATTCCGCGTAATTATGAAGAGAAAATTTTTGCCCTTCTGCCATCACATATTAACCTGACGCAATATTGAATGTAGGCTGACGCCATCCAAATGGTCTGCAAAGTAACCGCAGTTTTTAGGCAAATCACTTTCAGTCTTTCGGGCCATCATGATATTGTAATTGCTATGGGGCCGCTTTATTGTCTGCGAGACGAATGTTTGTAAGAAAAGCGACAGCTATGACTCACATTTCTTCTACCTCTCTAATGAAACTAAGCGTCATCTACAAGGCGCCTATAAACAAGGTTAAACTGCTGTTCTCAACATCTGATTTGCTAGATTTCCAGACCATCGGGAACTTCCTCATCCAATTAGAACTCAGCTTTTGGATGACTCCATAGGTCGCTATCTTTGCTGATGATTTACTTCGGATTAGCTGATATGACCTTCCGATTTATTCGGTGCCTCCCAGGTACTGAATCAAATGCCTCGTTCCTGGACGTAAGGAAACCTTTTAAAGGAAATGAGAAAATAAAAGGTCTTCGATAACTATCTTAATCATGGATACCTAGGCTCATAGAGCCTGGGCATTGTTGTGAAAATGCAATTCACCCAGCAAGCTACCGATCCAGACAACGCAGCGCAACATCGTCTCGTGAATTCATTTGGAATTTGAATTTATGACGAGTTTACTAGGTGATGTTTTGCTCGTATCTCGGGCATCTGTCTGTTGCTTGTATCAAAGATAATTGCTCGATGTTCAGGTCACGATGCGTCGTAGATGTCTTTCTAATTTTGCTAAGAAGTACATGATACTCTTCATCTACTTTTTCACCAGGTTGAGCAAGTAACAGCTACATGGAATGTAAACTTTAACTAAAACCAGAGCTGTATCTCAGACTTTTTAAGGTAGCAGTTTGCCGCTGCAGAATTCTTTTAGCGCTTTTTTTTTTAAAAAAAAAGGATTTTTAATATAGAGCTTAGCTTAACTATTCTAGTCTTGCACAATGTGCAACAGAATGTCTTGATATGCACCAAGAACATAGTATAGATCATTGCAGCAGGAAAAGAACCATGAGAATATAGAATTAGATGCTGAAAATTCTACTGAAATACTGTTTGTATAGCATTATACATTTTCGCAACTCCGCGCATACAGCCTAGAAAGCTAAGCTGCATATTATGTTCCCGCAAATATTCAACGCTGACTCAGTTAGCTGCGCGCAATTTGGCTTGCAAGCATTGCTTAGTCGAATGCACAGCTGACATGCGAAGTATCGAATTATCAAGCTCCTGCCGTCTAAATGTTCATGATTCGAATTCAGCTTCGATTTCAACTGGGCTTGTTCTTGTAATGTTGCTAAATATTCCGTTGCACAGAGAGAATTACTTTAGCAAAGCCCGCACAGTTCGAAGTTAAACACGGTTAAAATGTGAATAGACAATGAGAATGTGAAGAATGCCTCGTATGGCCGATTTGTTCACAACAACAACAAGACAACAACAACTATAATTTATTTTCCCATCAAGTCGTATCAAAACAAACACAAGATATGTCATAAACCTCCATCGCGGCTGCATTTATCGCAATAGGAGACATCTTCTGTAGCCGAGGCTAATAAGATTGAGGATGCCCCCTTGTTCCAGTCAGCGAGATATTAACACATTGCAATGCAAGACAAGTGTATAAGGCGTGTAGAAGTTTAAATAAATAACATAAGAGCAAAAAATAAAAGTAATGATAAAAAAAATAAAAATTAAAAAACTGCTCCGTTAAGGAGCATCAATGGAAAAGAAAAGTAGAGAGATTGTGTAGGTCAAGTTTTTAAGAGTGAGCATGTTTCATTTCAAGCTCTGGGTAAGAACGAGGTGTCACCTAGTCAGGCAAACAAACATGAAAAAAGACAATTGCAAAAACCCGGGAAAGATTTTCTTCGCGCTTTTTTAAGATCTCTTCGTTCAATTCTGTTTGTCAAGATTGCCATGTATCTTGTCCAGTACGATCATCATCGCGCTCAGAAAGAAGTACTTCACCTACGTGGAGGCTAGTGTGCATCGCGAGATACCTAAGCCTCAAAGCAGTACCTACCCTACTATCGACGCTCGCCCTGCAGACTTGGCCACTCCTGTAGAATAAAATCATGAAGGATCAATCAATCGACCAATCAATTGACCAATCAATCGACCAATCAATCGACCAATCAATCGACCAATCAATCGATCAATCAATCGATCAATCAATCGACTAATCAATCGACCAATCAATCAATCGATCAATCAATCAATCAATCAATCAATCAATCAATCAATCAATCAATCAATCAATCAATCAATCAATCAATCACTCAATCAATCAATCAATCATTCGATCAATTAATCAATCAATCAATCAATTAATCAATCAATCCATCGGTCGATCAATCAAAATGTTTTCTCAAAAATAGTCCGTTGATAACACGAAGAAGATTCAAGGTCTACATATTAGTACACGAACCACAATAAATCCTGATTTAGAAACAGGCTTAAAATGAAAATGACGTTTTTTCAACCAATGGGAAGAATGCTAATTAAGCAGGGATCACCCACGATTATGACTATGTATTGAATGACCTTAGAGCATCTGGAATAACGAGTAGCAAAACTTTGACTCTAACCAAAAGAGACAACTGATAGACTACTCCATTGTCCGGCGGTCCGTATTACTGGCTGCATGACCAAATACCTAGCTAAAGGTAATGACTAACCCAAATGTCATCGAGTACATTCCTTAGACTAGGGAATCTAGACACACTTCTCATCCGAACTCCTGCGACCAATATGCTGATGGCCATCGACAAGAAGTATAGATATGTAATTCAATTTCTTTTTTAGGCAAGCCGCAATCTGGGTTCGAACGGAAGGGGACTAGAAAAGAGCTTAGCGTGAGCTATAGCAAGTACTGTCTTTTTGAACATTGGAGCTCAGGGCTCTTAACAAAGCAAGGGGAGTTTTAGAGAAGATAGATCATATACAGAAAGAAGTCGTGAATAATGTTCCGAAATTTTTGTCAGGCAGTTGGATTGGATCTAGTGAGCGTACTTCACACAGGGTAGACGTTACTTCGCTTTATATGTATCCAACCTCCTTCGAACGAAGACTTCCAGAACCCGACCACAGCAACCCGGATCAAACCTGAACAGTTTGGCCGCTTGGTTCAAACCAAGGACAACGCAACCCTCGAGCTGCGGGTCAGCATTGAACAGAATTCTTTGCCTTTCTCAAAATAATTATTTTCTCGAAAAAAACAAACAACGAAAACAAACAAAAAATCAAAGATGAGAAGGTCAACATATAGTGCGCAGTTTAGCCCTGTGCTGGCTTTTCGTTTTGAATGTAAAGAGATGTCGCCTACTTTCATTTAATCGGAGCGCGCAGTGAAAGCATATTTCGCTTCGACTCTCATACCAGAACTCGTGGGTGACCTCAATAGTACGGAAACAAGATAATTGCACTTTTGCAAATACAGGATTACAGTTTTCCATATCATGCGGGATTAATTTTATGGGAGAAAGTTCTGGAACAATCGCGTTATTAGGCTAATAGAGTGCTTGCCAACTCGTTCAAAGCAAGTTCCGCATTCGCCTATTGACAAAGCAAACACTGGAAAATTCGCACTTGACTGAATGCCGATGGGCGTTTGAACTCTTCGGTGTCACCACCCTTGGGAGCAAAAGATTTATTTTAAATAGGTAATTTTAAGCGCCTTAGTTTCATTTTTCTCAAAACGTTGGCTTGTGCGTTCATGGATCGACCATTTAGATGTTAGATGAGTCCACTGGCGCTTTGTGCCATTTTCCCCACTTTAAATGGCCTCGCATATGTATACGAACTAATACGAATCTGCGTACCCTGTAGGGTTTTGCCCTAATTGCTTACACGAGATGAGGTTGTGATTGCCTGAGCCACAAATGAACTACGCAATTTGCCCTGCGACTTCGTTATTCGTGCATTATTGATGCACTCTACTGTGTATCTTTGCATAAGTTCGTTTGCTTAATTTTGCATGCATAAAGTAATGCTCTTTCGGCTATGTGTGCTTATGACCCAAGTGCCGAAATATTGAAACATGGTACAGAAGTGATAAAATTTTAGGTGCTTTCCGCCTGTGCAAATTTAGCTAGTCGCATTGAACCCCAGGGCGATGACTTTAAGTCTGCCGTTTAATATTGTTTTTTAACCACCATTTTTATAGAGCGAAGTGCTATCTATACTAAGCGATGCACTATGATATACAAGATGCAAGATGGCGCAAAATGTACATGACCTGGTTTTAAGACATGGCAAGGCTTGAAGTTTGAGTTCAACGGCTTTTTTTCTAGTCAGATTCTCAAAACTCTATTCATTTGCAAGTGCATTGAAAAACATTGCAAGCGTGGAAATTCTTTGTGCATGAAGGTTGCAGATAAGTTTAGAAAAACATGGGACTACGCAATGATTGTTGATGCCTTATCGTAGCTCCTGTACAATAAGCTACAAAGGAGTATGGATATTTATAAATATACAAATATGTGTATACGCGCACTACACCACGTAGCATCCTGTTAGCCTGGGACTGTGACATAGAGTTATTATACACAATTACCTCAATGGGCAATGATTAAGTCCTCGAGTGTACTTTACAGGGCTTTATCGGGGGAAGTTGATGCCTTGAAAGCTGATAGCTGCCCCGTGGGAAGTGACCAGCAGGAACCTCCCCTTCCGTTCGCACATGCAAATTTGGAGGAGCACCCACTCATTCCACATTACTTATTTCGGGGTCCATGCGGATGAATTGACGTACAATGTTCCGCAGAAAATATTCATGCGATAAATATTCAATTATGCATCCGTCGCGATTAGAAGACAGAGAATTAAATGCCACTCACCAGATACGGCATATTATGCTGTGGCACACATACGCTGGTAAGGCAATACGCACATGATGTGCTGGTAAGGCACCGGAAGTTTTTTTGACAGATTCGGCTGAGTCAGGAAAGCATTTGTGATAAGATCTTTTGAGCTCTCGATTATGTTTAAGTCAATGGCGAATTTCCATGTGAAATCGTAGTACGTCAGGTCCCAGTTTTGACACAGTCGTCGAGAAATGTTCTCAAGTTCTCTCAAGTACACAAACCATAGAATGTGCACTCAGTATCGCCTCAGTCTGAAATTGAGCCTAAGAACTCTCACGGCAATTAATCATAACTTTAGACAATGTGTTACAGATCTGTCTGTGTGTCTGTCTGTGTGTCTGTCTGTCTGTGTGTCTGTCAGTCAGTCTGTGTGTCTGTGTGTCTGTCTGTCTGTATGTGTGTGTGTCTGTCTGTCTGTGTGTCTGTCTGTCTGTCTGTCTGTCTGTCTGTCTGTCTGTCTGTCTGTCTGTCTGTCTGTCT
>QQSS02219002.1:0-10896 GCA_003687565.2 Craspedacusta sowerbii
CCAATTTGAAAAAAAAAGCAGTCGAAAACGTGAACTTTGTCGAGCCTAGCATTCAGACATGAAGAATGTTTCATCCAGGACTGCAAAAAAAAGCAGATAAAAAATTGAATCTCGTCGTACAATTGTGTCAAAGGCACACAAGGAAAGTGAAAAAATTGAAGTTGCTCTGAATAGAAGGCAATTGAAAACGTGAATTTTGTGGAGCGTAGCATTGAGACATGAAGAATGATTTTGACGAACAATCATGTCAAAGTCACAAAACGGTGGAAAGAAAATATTTTAAATCAGAGCTCCATTTGAACTCAACTAATAAAAAAAAAATACTATTTAAGTTGTGTCCACAAAATTTAGTTTCTGGAAGCAGTCAAAAACATTGAATTTTTTTTAACCCTGAATTGAAACATGAAAATTGATTTATTCCAGACTAAAAAAATCAGCAGAAAATTTAAATTTTGTCGAACCTTTCATTCAGACATGAGAACAATTATTCGCCAATTGAAGAAAAAGCAGTACAAATATAGAATTTTGTCGAGCCTAGCATTGAGACGTGAATGATTTTGACGAGCAATCATGCCAAAGTCACAAAACGGTAGAAAGAAAATATTTAAAACCGCAGCTTCTATTGAACGTAACTAATAAAAAAATACTAATAAAGTCGTGTATTTTTCTCAATAATTAACACTCAATGTCATATGTGATTGTAACTTAGTGGTTAGGTCGGTGCCAGTGAACCGTGCACATTGCGAGTTCGAATCCACATGAACATGCATGCATTTATTCTAAAAACTTGACAATTGTATATTATTGTCTCTTTACCTTTCAAGTCCACATTAACCTGCATGCATTTAATATAAAATATGGTACATTTCTGTGTTATTGCCTCTTCACCTTATTGTGTTCGTGTGGCCGTCTTGGGGTGCGCTTGAGATGATATATCACGAAGCGGAGCATATTTGATACATCAAAAATATTTATCTCTGACTGAAAATAAAGCAGTCAAAAACTTGAACTGTTTTGAACCCTGAATTGAGACATGAAAAATGATTTATTCCGGATTGAAATCAGTCAGCCGAAACATTGAATTTTTTTGAACCTTTCGTTTAGGCATGAAAATGATAAATCGCAAACTGAAAAAAAAAAGCACTCGCATATCTTCAAACATTGTATATTTTCATTGTATATTTCCCAATAATTAACACTAAA
This sequence comes from Craspedacusta sowerbii, assembly GCA_003687565.2. Lineage (NCBI taxonomy): Eukaryota > Metazoa > Cnidaria > Hydrozoa > Limnomedusae > Olindiidae > Craspedacusta > Craspedacusta sowerbii. The sequence continues at coordinate 1,204 of QQSS02219002.1, forward strand.
TCTCATATGTGATTGTAGCTTAGTGGTTACGTCGGTCTCTGTGAACCGTGCACTTGACGAGTTCGAATTCATATGAACACGCATGCATTTTTTCGAAAAACTTGACAATTCTGTATTATTGTCTCTTTACCTTTCGAGTCCACATGAATCTGCATGCATTTAGTATAAAACATGGTACAGTTCTGGGTTATTGTCTCATCACCTTATTTTGTTAGTGTGCCCGTTTTGGGGTGCGCTTGAGATGATATATCAAGAAACGGAGCGCATTTGATACATCAAAAATCATTATCTCGGACTAAAAATATAGCAGTCATAAACATGAACTTTCTTTAAACTAAGAATTGAGACATGAACAATGATTTATTCCGGATTGAAATAATAAATAAAGAAATAAAAAATCATGACCTGTTTTTTAACCCTGAATTGAGACGATAAAAATGATTTATTCAGTAATAACCAAAATCAGTCGAAAAATGGAATTTTGTCGAGCCTAGCATTGAGACATGAAGAATATTTTATCCTGGACTGAATATAAATCAGTTGAAAAATTGAATTTCGTCGAACAATTATGTCAAAGTCACAAAAGGGTTAAGAAAAAATTGAATTTGCTTTGAAGAAAAGGCAGTCGAAAACGCCAATTTTGTCGAGCCTGGCATTGAGACTTGAAGAATGATTTTAACGAACAATCATTTCAAAGTCACAAAATGGTAAAAGAAAATATTTGAAATCACAGCTTCTTTTGAACGTAAAAAGCAAAAAGTCGTGCCATTATAATAAATTTGCGGAATATCTTCAAAAATTTTATATTTCGGTTGTTTTCGAAGTGTCTTGCTAGCAAAGTTTGAGAAGGTGCAGGAGTTGGATGATCAAATTTTCGATTCAAAGTTTGGCAGATGATGATTCAATCCCACAAGAGAAACTAAACAAGGAATCTGAGAAAGTTTCTGAGATCGATGCTAGAGTGCAGGCGCAACTTCACAAACTGCAAGGTGTTCTCGATCAGCCACTTTTAGACGATTCGACGTCTAGAATTAAATTACCGAAGATTTCTTTGGAGAAGTTCACCGGAAATCCTGAAGCGTGGCATTCGTTCTGGCATTTCTTTAGTTCGATGATTGATAGCAATGCGGCGTTGAATGATATTGACAAATTTAATTAGTTGAAATCATTCCTTGGCGATGAAGCTTTAAATACCATTGACTGTCTTTCTTTGACTAAGGAAAATTTCGTAAGTGCGGTAGCTCTGCTACGCGAGCGGTTCGGGAAAAAGGCCGTAATAATAAGCTCGCACATGGATTCTTTAATGAAGCTGTTGCAAACGACTGAAGTGACACAAAAAATTACGTCGTGTACACGATGGCTGCAGTCTCTAGGGGTACAATCTGAGCATTTCGGAGCCCTTCTAGTGTCGGTAATTTCGAATCACTTACCCGAAGAGTTGAAGGTAATTATGCACAGGAGGTACGACGGTAATGAGGAGTTTTTAAGGCTTGGTGAGTTTCTAAGATTCCTGAAGGAGGAATTAGAATAAATAGCAATCCTATGCTGGAGACTAGAGAACGTGCGAGGGCTACTGCATCTGTCCTGTTCAGTGCCGATGTAAAAGGGGACAGGTCACATGATGTCTGCGTGTATTGCAAAGGTAGACACGCAGCAGTCAATTGTAGGATAGTAAGGGATGTTATAGCCAGGCGCGATTAACTTCGCAAGGCCGCACGGTGCTTTAACTGCTTGTGGTCAGGGCACATTGCGTCCGAATTTAGGTCACGCTGTGCTTCGTGTAATAGCCGTCACCATAGGTCAATTTGCAAGGCAGCTTTTGCCCGGCAAAGTGGCAATGAGCGTAGCAAGGAAGGTGTTAGTTTAGGAGTACATACAGAAAAGCCTTTAAGCATGTTCTGCAGTTCGTTTCGTTCGTGTTATTGCAGACAGCAAGATGCAACGTATCATGTTTAGATAAGCCAGAGAAGGCGTACAATGTTCGTATTATCTTATATCTTCTATCTCTGGCAGCGCAAGGAGTTATGTAACTGATGTGTTGCGCGAGTCGCTCAACTTACGAAGTCTGGGAAGACGTAAGGTAAAAGACAAGCAGATTTATGGATGGGGAAGGAAGTGGGTTAGAAGCACATAGCTCCGACATTGTTCAGTTGAAGGTGCACGGTATTGACAGTGAAGATGTAATGATAACTGCTTATAGTATTCCCACTATATGTCCACCACCCAATTCGCAAGCAATTAAGATATGTAAGGCTGAGTATAGTCATGTGTCGGACTTGAACTTGTCAGATGAAGCCGGTGATGATCAGCCTCGAGGCTTTCCGAGAAGATTGCATTGATATAATGTTCGGAAACGATTATTATTGGTCGTTTTTCCATTACAAACTGCAAAGCGGTGCGGACGGTCCAGTTGCATGGAATAGCAAAATGGGCTGTTTTTTTGAGTGGTCCTGTTTTCAAGAGCAATGTCAGTAGTGATAACAATGCGTCTACCAGCCTATTTGTTTTTCAGGATGACAATCAGGAGGTAGGGAGTCTAGACACTTAAGGCCGTAGGGATAAGGGAGGAACTGGATTGTGATGTATTACGTCAATTTCAGGAAACTGTCAAGTTTAACGAGTCTTCCGGTCGGTATCACGTATCCCTTCCTTGGAGGCCAGGCTGTTGACAATTAGCTGATAACCACGCCCTTTATTACAAACGACCACCAAACCAACTGAGTCGGTTCAGGTGTTGCCCTCAGTTGTTTCAAGAGTATGATCGGGTGATGCAAGATCAAATGGATCCAGGAGTTTTGGAGCTAGTGCCCCCCAGAGGTCCGTAAGGCCGGTGGTTGTTATTATCTGCCGCATCATTGCGTAGTTAGAGAAGATTATAGTACAACTAAGCTGCGGGTAGTTTAAAATGGGAGCTCAAAGGTAATAGGACCTTCATTGAATCAGTCCTTGCTTCAAGGGCCCTGCCTACTGCCTGAACTTGTTCGCATTAGGCTAAGGTTTAGATGCAAACAATATGCAGTTTTAGGAGATCTGGAGAAGGCGTTTCTTCAGATTGAGGTAGTCGAGTCAGATCGAGATTACTTGCGAACGTTGTGTTGAAAGGGTTTGATCCTTTTACGTTTCTTCATGTACCCAAGGTAATCGCATTGCGTTTCACGCGTTGCGTATTTGGTGTAACTTCTAGTCCGTTCCACTTATTGGCTACGATCAGAAACCACACGGAAAATTACATCGACCGGTACAAGGTTGTTGTCGAAGAAATAAGAGGTTCTATGTATGTGGATGACTTCGTAGGTGGAGCTGACACAAAGATGGAGGCTTATGCATTATTCACTACTGCTCTCGACATTCTGAGAGACGGCGGATTCAATTTAAGGAAGTTTGCGTCGAACGATGGTGTGTCGGGTGGCAATATTTCATTGTCGAGTCGTTTGCTTGAAGTGCGCCTTTCGCCGTACGCTTGTAAGTCCGGTATTGGATGGGATTATTCATTACCAGATGAGCAATTAGTTACTGCGCAAGAGTGGTTGAAAGATTTAAATAAGGTTGGCACGATACGGTTTCCACGATTCTGTTTTGCTAGTGAACAGTCGGAAGTGCAAAATGTTAAGTTAATTGGGTTTAGTGATGCTAGTCAGTCCGCTTTCGGAAGCGTAGTTTATGGACGCGTAGAGTCCAGATTTGGAGTGCATGTAAATCTGCTAGCGGCGAAGTCACGTATTGCGCCATGAAAAACCCAGTCGTTGCCGAGACTAGAGCTTCTTGAATGCTTAACGTTAGCAAATACGTCTAAACTTGTGTCCGCGGCGTTAGCATCGGCAGTTTGCATCGAGTCGAGACATTATTTCTCAGACAGCTCTTTGTTGGATCCGCAACAAGGAAAATCGGTTTAAGCAATTTGTTGAGGCAAGAGTGCGACAGATTCGTAGCGCTACTGACGAAGCAGTGGGGAAGCATGTTAAGGGCGAGCTCACTCTGGCGATCTAACTACGCGACCGATAAGGCCGTCTGAGTTTAGTGGAAATACGTTTTGGGTTACCGGTCCTGACTGGTTGAAGCTACCTATCAGTGAGTGGTCAGTTGCAGATGTTGCAGGGGAGAGTGACGGAGGAAAGTGTTGTGGAGGTGGAAGTAGAGGACGGAAAGTGTATGCTTATCTCTAGTGAGGACAGTGCAGATAATTCCGAATTTATTAACTACAAGCGTTTTGGCAGTGCTTCGAAAAGACAGTAAAATTCGCCCTCCGCCCTATCCAAGTTTTTGTATAAATCCCAGCAAAACCTTCTCGAATGTAGGTGTGGACTTCGCTGGTCCATTATTTGTGAAAGGTGTAGGTGAACCCAGGAAGGCGTATGTATTTCTGTTTACGTGTATGAAGACTCGCGCCATCCATCTAGAGGTAGTCCCTGATTTAGGCACTTCTGCTTATGTGTGAGGACTTCGAAGATTTTTCATGCGTAGAGGTGTTCCTCAAACAGTTTTGAGTGACAATGCTAGGGTTTTTCGATCAGCAGACGTTCTTGCACTTCTTCGTGATCGGGGAGTAATCTGGAGCTTTAGTGCTCCTCGTGCTCCTTGAACGGGGGTGTATGGGAGAGGATGATTTGGGGCGTAGAACGTTGTCGGAAGAAGGTTTTAGGGAATGCAATGTTGAGTTTCGAAGAATTGACAACCCTACTTGTGGAAGTGAAAACTACTGTAAATAATCGCCCTGTGACTAACACTGACGTTGATGGCATGGATGAGGCATTGACACCTAACCACCTTATATATAGTAGGTCTCTTCCTATAGTTAGTTCCCGCTGCCGCGATGACGAGAGCAGTCAGGTGAAAGGTAGTCACGGTGTCCGGGTGAGATACTTGCATAAGCAAAAGCTTCTTAGAGACTTCCATATTAGATGGGAGAAGGAGTATTTAGATATCTTGCGATATACTGGACGAGGAAAGGCTCACTTGCGCGTTCGAAGACCTAGGGTGGGTGACGTAGTGTTAGTGCATGGCGATTCTCCACGTTTGACTTGGAAACTCGCTCGAATAATGGAACTCATCCCAAGCCGAGACTGGGAAGTGCAATCCGCGATGGTGAAACTCGGTGGGACAGGCAACCTCGTGAAGAGAGCCGTCGTTTGCTTGTACCCTCTCGAACTAAGTTACGAAGAACCAAGTCGAGAAGAGGTCGATGCACCGATTCAAGAAGCTGCCGAGGGAGAAGAGCGCACGACAGCGAGAAGGTCCGAGCAAGAAGAAGAGCATTCGAGAGCGAGAAGATCCGAGGAAGACGAAGAACGACCGAGAGCGAGACGATCTGCGGCGGAAATGAGCGACGCATTGCGTAGGCTGTACCGCCACGTTTAGTGCCGGACAATTTATTTGTCTGATATGAACCAAGCTGGTGTTGGTAAAAAAAAATTATTTATTTTCTTTCTAATACGAGTGCTGAATCCCATTAGATTCAGCGGGGGCAGTGTTGTAAATAGTGTATTGTCCGTTTAATTTTACGCGAGTTTTGGTTAGTGCGCTGGGATGGTTTACACCAGCTCAGACGCACCCTGTTGGTATGTAAGAAAATTAGAGCTCTTTCTGAGCTGTTTTTGTTGTTGTTGTTGATGAGTTATTGAGTTGTTGACGTGTTGAGTTGAGTTTTGGATACGGGAAGACGTCTTCACCATTGGAAAGTTCTGAGTTTTGTTAGCCGTCGTTCAACACGCGTTAGTAACCGTCAATGCCATTTCGAAACCGCCAGTCTGATTTCATTGAGGTGGAGTTCAATTGAGTTTAGAGTAGGACGTAGCTGGTTGACATTGTATTCTGATCAGTTTTACGACGTAACCGGCCTTAGCCAGTGTGCTATTGTAACGATGCAAGTTTGAGTGTAGAAAATCACCTAATCGAACATTCCGAAGTTGGTGTCAAAGTTTTGAACACGGTCAACAATGAACCTGCAGATAATCTGGTGGATGTTGAAATTAACGAAATTAATTTTTTTTTCTGAAATTCAGTAGTATCTGTTATCCTTGTTCCGAAGGAAGTTCCGAAGGAAGTTGAGAACCATGGGTCACCATATCGAAAGAGATCTTTCCATCGAAACTGACTTTAATTATGCTTGCGTAGTGTAGATAATTACCGTGGCCGTGGCTAATTATGTTTGTGTGGGGACTTAATTATATTGCGTAGGGTGCTTGCCGGTAGAGAAACTAGTTAATTATGCATTGAACAATATATAGAAACTAGCCCTGTTGTATCTACGAAACTATTTACGTTTATAGAAGTTTTTATGATCTTTGTGGGTGTTGGAAATTTTGTATATATTCGGAAGATTGTTGGCAATAAATCGGTGTGAAGGGTCAAGTGAACCAAAGCGGCTGCAGAGTGATTTCTCTACTCCCTCTCGCCTCCCTAACAATCCTTGATTGTACATGTCACTTCTGAGTATCAATCTAATGGTCATGAGTGATATAAAGAAAAAGTCTTGATATTTTTGTGGTGGCAGCTCTGCATAGGAAATACCAATGTTTATTACAGATCTACAGAATGATAAGACATGGGCATGCATTTTAGAACTTTAAAGTGTATTTTCACGATCTTGGATATTATTTCTCTGGTTACTACTTGTTAATATTTGCTTGGCATCTATTAACCTATCATGCCTCTATGATCTACTTTTGATATGCGGTCCGCCAACAAGAAACTTATGTTTCCGCGTGATTTTTCAATGAGTGCGTGTCAAATGTCTTCCGTTACTTAATAGTCTCAATTCTGAAATTTAACATCTGACAAGCTAAAGAGAAACGGAAGATGACACCGAATTTTCTAAAATTAATTGCAAAATACGGCTTAATATCTAGTCAATAAAAATACTCATTTGCATGAAGACTCGAATTCGAGACCTTTGGCTTCGTAGGCAATGGTTTTAACCACAGTGCTATTGTGACGATGCGGGTTTGAGTGTAGAAAATCCTTAAATCACGTAATCCAACATTCCAAATTTGCTGTCAAGGTTAATGAACCTATTTCTGGACCACATTTATCAGAGAATCTGGCGGATGTTGAAATTAGCGAAATTAAAATATATTTTCTGAAATTCAGTAGTATGCGTTATCTTGATTGTACATGTCACTTCTGAGTATCAATCTAATGGTCATGAGTGATATTAAGAAAAAGTCTTGATATTTTAGTGGTGTAAGCTCTGCATAGGAAATACAGATGGTTATTACAGATCTACAGCATGATTAGACATGCGCATGCATTTTAGAACTTTAAAGTGTATTTTCAAGATTTTGGATATTGTTTCTTTGGTTATTACTTGTCAATATTTGCTTGTGATATATCAACATATCTTGGCAAAGCTGGTTATATTTAATAATAGCTGTGCGTCGGTAGGTATGTTGCCTCTATGATGTGTTTTTATATGCGGTCCTCTAACAAGAAACTTATGTTTCCGCCTGACTTTAAAAGGAGTGCGTGTCAAATATCTTCCAATACTTAATTGTCTAAATTCTGAGACTTAAGATCTGGCATGTTAGAAAGAATCAGAAGATTACTCCGAATTTTTTAAAATTACTTGCAAAACACTGCATAATAGCTAGTCACCAAAAATACACACTTGCATGGGACTCGAAATCGAGACCTTTCGGTTCTTAGGCAATGGTCTTAACCACTGTGCCATTGTGACGATGCTAGTTTGAGCGTAGAAAATCCTAAGATCACCTAATCCAAGATTCCGAAGGTGCCGTCGAATGTTTGAAGACGGGCAACAATGAACTTTTTTCTTGACACAATTAGCAGATAATCTGGCGGATGTTGATATGGATGAAATTAAAATTTGTTTTCGGAAATTCAGTAGTATGCGTTCTCCTTAATTGTACATGTCACTTCTGAGTATCAATCTAATGGTCATGGGTAATACTTAAAAATATCTTGATTTTTTTGTGGTGTGAGCGCTTCATAGGAAATACCAATTGTTATTTCGGATCTACAGCATAATAGCACATGCGCATGCATTTTAGAACTGTGAAGTGTATGTTCACGATTTTGGATATTGTTTCTTTGGTTATTACTTGATAATATTTGCTTGGGATCTATCAACATCTAAGCCAAAATCTTTCAAAGAAGGATGCGCACGTTCACCTGGATTATGGTGAAGGAATAAGCAAAGAAAGAGTCTTAGCTATGCACGAGCAAACGATCTGACATTTCATTGAAATGAATATGAGGACGGTTAACTCACGGATCGATGACCTTCTGAAGGAAGTGCACGAGCTAAAGAAGTCTACAAACTGCCAAGAGGAGTTCTGATCTAACAAAATCGATCCACTTGAGCTCAAAATAAAATCTCTCGAAGAGGAATTGGAAACGTTTAAAAAAACGATGGCTCAAGTTCCGGTAAGATCGGCGATGCCCAATGTTAGCGGTCAAGTATCTGCTAGGATCCTGGAAGACATCTCTAAAATAAGAGAAAGGCTCAGTGACATGGAAAACAGATCACGAAGAAATAATGTTCGAGTGGATGGAATCCCACAGAGTTAGGAACAATCTTGGGACGAAACGGAGCAGAAACTGAAGGAGCTCATTGAATCAAAGCGTCAGCTCGATGCAGCCAATATGGTCATTGAGAGAGCGCATCGTGTCAGCACGAATGTGAAATCAGATAAAGATGTCCGACCACGAACAATCGTGGCACGGCTTGCGAACTGGAAAGAGAAAGAATTAATACTAAAATCAGCACCGAAGTTGAAAGGTTCCGGAGTATTCATCAACAATGATTTTTCTGAGGAAACAATGCGACACAGGAAGGAGCTCTTACCTACTGTGATGAAGATGCGCAAACAAGGACATAACGCTATTCGCAAGGTGGACAGGATAGTCTGTAGTGACAAAAATGAGTAAGTTACTATTTGACCAGTTCCCACCTTCATGGTACAGCTTCCGTATATCTTACCTCAAGTTCAATGATTTTTGATACTGACCCAATGCAAGCTGCTCCTGAACCGAGGGACATAATGCAAAACCTCCTTAATCGAATGACAGACTCCAATGCAAACTTGTTCACAAATGAAATTCTTGAGGATCTAGAGGATACACCTGTTTATAGCCTCCCAGCTGCAAATGACTTCTTCTTTAGCATACTTGATACTACAAAAGGGAAGTCTGAGCTGTCCTTGTTATCCATAAATGTACGCAGTTTAATTAAGAACATTGATGATTTTAAGCTATTTCTAGAGCAAAGTAAATGGCCCTTCAAAATAATCTGCATGCAGGAGACCTGGACCAACCAGGGAACTGACGGACTTTATTCCTCTGGAATAAGCAGTCAGGGTTACAATTTTTGTAGTCTGCCTAGGATTGCCATAAAAAGGGTGGGGGCTCTGTACTTATATATGCAGCAACCTAGCCTACAAAATTTGGAAAGACCTATCTGTGAGCTCTGATGACATTGAAGTTATCACAACTGAACTTATCAATAAGTTTGATAAAAATATCATAATAAGCAACATTTACCGCCCACCCAGTGGCAAAATGCGTCCCTTTTTGAAGACGATATCAAGCATAATTCATCGAGCAAGACTTGAGCAAGAGCCTATCTACATGGCTGGTGACTATAATCTAAACCTACACAAATATGAAAGTACTGCCGAAGTAAGAGACTTCATAAATATGATGCACCAGAATTTTCTCATGCCAGCCATTACAAAA
>QQSS02219012.1:0-10892 GCA_003687565.2 Craspedacusta sowerbii
ACACACACACACACATACATACATACATACATACATACATACATACATACATACATACATACATACATACATACATATGTACATGCAAATAAGACCGACGGAAGGTAAACCATGCCAAATCTTGATGTGGTGCATTTAATGCGACACATCTAGCTAGATGAGACCGAATGATTCTCAAGCGAGTTCAGAAAAAGTTAACAAACTCACTTCTAAATCACTGGCGAGTTGCTTACGCGCAATTTCCGAAAAATCGACATTGCACAAGCCAATAATACTTAAATTCGTTGACGATACTAAGAAATATCATTGAACAAATGCCTGCAAACAAAAGGCCATTCCAGATAATCCATACTCGCTTTGCAAAGAAGGCTTAGAAGAGCAAGCAGAATACGAAAAAGAAATCGACTAAATTCGATGCAAAATGCATGAAAGCACAATACTGCAACTACTATTTCACTCCATTTTTTTCAACCACAAGGCAGCAAGATATTTTAGTGCGACGCATGGCCAGTCCGAGATAAAAAAAAAAATTTACGAGGCATTCTCTGAAAAGGAATCCATGCTCCATGCGCACGATTACACCAGTCGTCTAGGTGAGTTAGCAATGAGAGCCTGGTGCGTAGCAGAGTTTCCTCGACTTTTAAAAACAATCCACAATAATCAACCCTCTCCTCGGTCGCTCTATCGATCCTACAGATCGGAGATTTCACCCACTCAACACGACACAGACAAGACCAGCAGAAGAAGAAAGCAATGATCACAGCGGACAGCAGTGGACACTACACCAGGAGCACACAGCAAACCAGGAATAGGTAAGCAACGAGGCAGCAAGCTTTCTGAAGAACAGCTCCGTTTCCGCTGCCGATCGAAGGCTTGTTATCAATAACTAGAACAAGAGCTGAAGTATGTGAGCGAACCAGATCAAAACATTGCACAGGTGGAAAGACAAGTTCATTACGCGAGGTTGGCACAACAGACGCAAGCAAACTAGCGTCAGAGAAAATTTATTTATCGTAAAACAGACACCACACCAGAACAATAACCACCAACACCAAAATAACAACAAAAAGGCTCCATCTACACTTCCTCAAAAATAATTTGTTAGTTTTTCCGGCGTTTTCATAAGGGCTTAAAAGAACCGGCACACATTGAGAGAGAACTGGCTCTAGAACTGCCCATCAACAAAGTACTCACATTAAGTCACCGTTCACATTTCGAGCCGAGACTGGTCCCAATATCGCGATGAGGCGAACATTCATATGGCGGCTAGTTGAATTCATTGTCGTCGAATAAAATATCGTCGTTAATACAATAATAGCGTGAAGAACGCTTGAGCTTGTAAGGGTAAGAGTAAGGTTAGGATCAGGATTAGGGCTAGGCTTGGGGTTGAGGGGTTGGGGATACAGTTGAACTTAGCAACAACAAAATTCTCTCTATCTGAAGCAAGCGCAGACCGGTCGCCATCTTATAAGCCCCGCTGCAGCGAAAATACGTCATATCAGACCAATCGAATTGTAGCTCTTACTGAGGACTAGACGGTCGATTTACAAGCTACTTAGCAGGAACATACCTGGTTCATACATCCTTTTAACCTCAACCCTGTAAGTCTGCTTTCCCGCAAGGTTGGCGGCGCTGCAAGTGTAGTTACCAAAATCGTTCTCATTCAACCGACCGTATTCGAGCTTACGAACAGAGTCTATGACTGACCCTTTCGGATTGTACCAGGCATAATCAGGGGTCGGGTGACCAGCGATTTTGCACTCTACCACTAACTGTTTGTCAACAGGTAGGGACAAGGATACGAATCCAGAATTTTCGAGCTCGATATCTATCGGAGAAAAAAAAAACGCAACAAACTAAATACAACGGAAGAGTCGTAGGCTCGTAAAAGACAGAAGAATATGAAAAGCATGAAACACAAAAAACAACCAGACAAAACGAATACAACTTACATGCAATCATCACAGCAGTAGATCTAGAAACGAGACCGGCATCGTTTTCAGCCTCGCATTCATACTCCGCTGCAGCCTCTCGCGTGACGTCATTAAGTACAAAACGGGCCTCGTTTACACCAGACACTTGAATCTTGCGCATGCCGTTGAGTTTCTGCACCCAGCGCACCTGTGGGTCAGGTTTTCCGGCAGCTGTGCAGGTCATCGCTAATTGCGAACCAACAACAACGGTGTACTCGGGAAAGATGCTAGACTGGGCAATCGTCGGTTTCACTGCAACATTAAATGATAAAGGAAAAAAATAAAGGACTGGGCTCCGGCCTTTTGAGAAAACTGACAAAACTAACGGCATACATCCGAATCGTCATCATCAAGGTGACAGTCAAACAAGCAATACATGACAATAAATGCAAAAGAATACGCATTAAGATTACATAGTAGCTTCACATTATTACTATAGAGTTACTTCATCAACGCAGGCATTGCAAAGTTTACAATTTGAGAAACACAAAAAATCAACCTAATTAGAAGTTGATCATTAATCATAAAGTATCATGATGCTGCTATAAACATGTACTGCCGGACTCTTCACAGTGAGTCTTGACCTAATGTAAGTCAGGGCTTCGAAAAATGAGCAATAGGTTAGCAGAGTACTGGCAATATAGAAGGGCAGAAGAGGGAAACATCAAAATGACATTAAATGGCCAAAACTTCATTTTACTGGGCAAAATCAAGCCAAACAAGCATAGATGGCAGTGATTGCCAAAGAGTATGCATTCAGCAATATAGACCATGGTCACAGAAAATTAGTACTCAAATGTGTAAGTATCATGAAAAGCTAAACACATACCAAAATATGCTCAATTACCATGCACCTCTGCATTGAAAGAGTTTGAGCGAATTTCAAAAAGATGCAATAAGTGTCCTGGTTCATAGGATTGTACATGTATATAGAATTGTACATGGACAATTTGAGCTCATATTATTACCTACAAAACAGGCCAAACTATTCTTGTCATGGGCACCCCAATTCCAAAGTGGACGTATGAACATAAATTTTGTTGCATTACCTATATAAATCCAATATTGAAGAGCTTTAGCATCTGATGTAATTGAATGTAACAAACAACTCTGGTTTAACTCTGGTTTAATACTGGCTTTTTTGAGGAATAAGTTTTCCAGGAACTTGGGTCACATGTTGAGCAAGTCACAAGCCCTGAATGCACGAAAAAAGTGAGAATGATGCACCAAATTATAAAAATCTTTTACAGTATTAACCTATGTGCCTAGGCTAAATCAATTGGAAAAATAATTTATTGAATGGCTTTGATTTGGAGACTGTATTTAACTTTTTGAATTTGCAAAACTGCTGGACAAAGCATCTCAAGACCAAAAGAAAATTTGATTTAGTGTTTGATAAGCACTAAAACTTAGGATAGTTGATACTGCTATCTACTAGGAGTGGAAAGTCTAATAATTATGCAAACATTTTGGTTTCACTCAAAAGACAAAGTGCCATTAAAAAACCTGCATAACTTCCCAATAATCATGCAATAGTCAAATATTGTGCAAACAAATGTATTTTGAATGTTTCGGAAACTTACCTGCTTCTGCAAGAAAAACTAGGGCTTGGAATCTAGTAAAAGAGTTTATAGTAACTTCCACTTCATAGCCAAACTTCATATCCTCTGCCTGCACTCTCTTAAGTACAAACTCATAATCAGCTGAAGAATGATAGATAACATCAGTTCTGTCTTTAAAGATTTCAGCACCCGCATCAGGTTCTACAGCTAAAGCACTGTCGAGTTTGTACACCTTTCTAGCAGTGGATCCATCTGAAGAAACTTCCAAACTCCATACAAACTTAGCTTTTTGCGAAGTCCTATTGAATACTGAAAAGACAATCTCCTTGGGAATCTGAATACTTGGACTAGATCCATCTTCTCGAACAAATTTAAACCTGAATGTCACGTCTTTTGAGTAAGCTCCATAAACAATATTGTCCACAGCAGTGGACTTTAATTCATCTTTAGCAAAGTATCCTAAAATCAGACAAGAGTCAGATAGAATGGTCTCAACAAGAGGATGTGCGCTTACCCAACATCTCACCCATGAACCCTTAGGACTAATATAGACCTGCATGATCAGGGGTTTACAAAAAAAAAAAATTTGCCCAAAGATTCATGCTCACAAGTAAAAGCAGAATTCGCCAGAAAGCGCCAAGCTACGACACAGAGGTTTGGAAGAGGAAATAAAAACACACCAAAAAGAAATGCGGCGAGCAAGAAAATGACACAGAGTCAGACAATGAGAGTCCTAAATATCAAGCTTCAAGAGCAGTTCTATAGTACTTGACAAGAGCTTCTAAGAGGTACTTTGCCCTTACTGACCTTGAGCGAAACATATCCACACTATAACTCTGAGCAAGGCAGATTTTTTTCTCCACCAGTCCTCTGAACGCATAGTTTCGGTCTGACCTAAAACAAACTTGCACCAGTTTTATGTACAAGGTGACCAGCTAATCTTGAAACCAGCACAAAATTAGGGCTATTTTTTGCGTAAGGTCAACTAACGTTCAACTTTCAAAACATAACTACTCTCCAGTCACCGCCAAGCTGAAACTACTTCAACTGCTTCGGTGACCAGATGGAGTTCGTGCCAAGCTCAATAGAGAATCGCGATTGGAATTGATTCACCGCAACATATGTGCGACCGCTTTGGCGAGCCAACTGCAGTTCTCGCCGTCCATTCAAGAAAAACAAACCCCATCCTGAACAGTTGGACCTGCATTCCGAAGATTCCATTTTCTAGGAATCGCGCCATCCGTTTAATTAGGCCCACTCAAGGAGGTTTAATTCTATTAAACGTTGGGCCCACTTTAAGACCAGCACGAAGTTTATATCTTAGTCTGCCACGAATTGGTGAAATGCCTTTCTAAACTCCTTTTTTAATTTTTTTTTTAATGCGTATAAAGATTTACAACATTCACGATAAAACCATACAATATCTGGTAACAAAATAAAACTCTAGCGTAAATAATTTAAAACACATTCTACATTCTTTGCGTATGAGATGAAGTTGTCGAAATGCGGAGGTTCACTCCCTGAGGGTAGCAAGGGCAAGATGGCTGGCATGAGTCGCTACTTGCACTTAATGAGACGAAGAACATTTTATAAACACGGAGCAACATGGAAAGTTAGTAACGCATAAAATCTTGATGAACTTTATTTAAAAACTCCTGTTGCAAAGTCTTTTTAGGGTTTTTAGACATTCGAATTACTAGCACGACAAAACCTTTACTTTTAAGGTTACCTCCTTCGCATTTGGAAGTCAAGGTCACCCCAAGCCAATTCTATACTTGTCCGAGAGATTGAATCAGGTTGCTTACTTTAATCTAAATGAGACTTCCACGTTCCTTTCCAAATCTCAAGTAGGCAGTGGCTCTTCGTAGAAAACACGTTTTTGATGATTAAAATGCGACTAGCAGATCTGATGTACGTCTATGCAATTTGATATGAATTATTCGATTGTTTTGAGGATTATTGACAATTTCATATGAAAAAGACGTCTTATAATAACCGAGTAGTTATAGAAGCAACTAGACATGTTATAAGCAGTGTTACACACCTGAATGGGACACTGAGTGCCGTTAACGCGGCAGGTTCCTACTCGACTTTCGAATACAGAATCAATCGACTCCTAAGTCTTGTTTCACACCAGGAACATCGCGTATCAACTTCGAGTCCAGTTTATTAGTTTAAATTAAATTCATTTCTAATAAATTTTTCTGACTATGAAAGTTGCCGATTAAGAATTCGCGATTCTCCATAAACAACGGCTTGCGTTTATAAGCTTACAACAGCGAGATCGAGTACATGTTTTGCCAGTGTTAGAATGCTTTGCGTTGGCAGATATATTCTTATTGAGATCATATTACTTGCTCGCCAGGTACAAGCGCTTTAGGCTTCTATTGCAGCAGCGATGCCAAGCTAATCGCATGCGTCATCAAGAGAGAAAAGAAACCTCACTTAGATGCTAACATTGATATTGTCGCACTTATTAACACGCAACAACTTCTCCAAACCCCCTTTGCTTCAACATGCAAGAGGACCTGACAACATGACGTAAAGAGGGAAGCATCGGCTCGGGTGAATTCACCTGTCTACCCCGAACGGAACTAATTTTGACTACCTTAAGCTTTCTCCGTCAGAAGCAACGCGTCACGGCCGGCTTAAAAACCCACATGCTTACCAAATAGATTGCAAGACTAAAATATGAAAAACGTGCGCTGTGCCAGCAAGATGACTAACGCCTCTTCTTATCTACGCACGCCATGCAAGAAATCGAAAAATATTTACAAACTGGCTAGAATAATCGCATTATAGCAATGACTCGCAAGAAAATGCCGAAACCGGACCATGCAAAAAGAGCCGCATACGAACGCCGCCCAAGCCTGTCTCGAAACAGTCTCGGAATTCAGCGACTCTTAAAACGAGAAGTGCACATATACTCGAGAGGAACAATTACATGAGACATGCGTCAGTGTGGCGCTTGCATGCGAATAAATCGAAACACGTGTTCCGATGGCCACATTCCAAACATCGGATGACCATCACGCACTTCCGACTGCTGCCTTAGCCTCGGCACCAGCGCAGGCAGAACTTTCTCCTCGCGTGCTCACGGAGCCAGGCGCTTACCGAGGGCACTGATCGCATACTGGTTTATCTGGTACACAAGCGCCGTCACGTTCTCCTTCAAGCTCTGGAAGTTGCTCTCGGCCGTCTTCTGCGCTATGACTGCAAGGTAGCAGAGTTAAGGAAGATCACCGACATCAAGTTGCGATCACGTTTCGCATGCTTTGACTGAGACTTCCCCAAGGATCCATGTCCCCAGCCCCTCCCCCCCACGTCACTCACAAGTCAAGCACAAGATCCTAAGACCGAGGTCTCAGTAAGAAGGCGAAAGATACAGAAATAGGCGCCAATAAACTACATAAGAACGATAATGGCGTGTCGCTTTGAAGGGCTCATGGCCAACAGTATCGAGGTCCCACCCCGTATGCTTGCTTTTTGAACGAGGTTAGGATCCCCGACCATGACAGTCCTCCATTCACGGATTTAGCACAAGAATGTCCCAAAGACTTGAGTAATCTACTAAGGTAAATCAATCAGCTTACAAATAGGGAAGGTTACCAGGCAGGTAAACAGGAAACAGACAAATCGACGGGTTTCACCACAAGGTTGACGTACAGGATCAGATCGCCGGCCATAAAGCCCGTTCAAAAGATCAAATATCAAACCAGGTCACAGCTTGAGCCGGGTGCTCGGACTCGACTGGAATCAAAAAACTTCATGTAACACTTATTGTAGGGGATCGATCTAGGAGATCTGAAGGCTAGAAACTCAGGGAAGACAGTACACGAATGAGATAAAGTTGCACTGCAGACAGCAGTGCTGGGCGCGTCTCTGTATAAAGCGCGTTGCGGCGACATGGGCGTTAGACAGTCAAAGAAACAATGCTGGTGGAGACTCCTCGAGAAGTCTGATAACCCCTGTTAATAGAATCAAGCCAAACGCCGATACAAAAGACTGATCCGAATGGGAAGCGCCGACAAGCAGCGGCAAAACGCAGAGTAACATCGTACTAATCAAATTTACTTAGAGTGAGCGTCGCGGAAACAGTGAGTCAACAATGCTCTAGCGCAAATCAAACATCCTCACACTGTAGTAAGCGTGTTACCTAATTAATAGATGGTCTTAAACATTCACAGAGCCAGCACGCTTTCTGTACTGTAGCGATAGGGATGCTAGCCACTTGTTGAATTAAAAAGAAAGATACATTGTCGTAAATCCACAAGTAGCTACACAGATATGCGAACGCACTTGAAGCAGATCAAACAAACTCAAGCGTAGCTTATTTAAATTCACCACTAGACAATAATAAAATATGGAGACGATCGCAGCTTTCAGCATGAAACATCCAAGCGATTTCCTTTTGACTGTTTTTGCTTTCTCTGCATCGCTCGGGCGACAGTTAAAATAACGAGAAAAAAAAAACTCCAATTAATCGAGAGAAAGATACATTCTTTCATGGCGAAATTGTTCTGTTCCAAGTGCTGCCATTTTCTTTCAAGATTTCCCAGCTGAAAGAAAGCGAAAGAACTGCCATCACACTTTGAGGCACTTTGGACTTGCTTCAGAGCGATAGATCCAGACAAAGACAAACCGCAGGGCTCAAAACGCAAGCACAATCGTAAAAAAATAAGCAGAACGCGATTTCACGCGACTCCCATTGCAAGCCAAATGGAGAACATTCACGGCAGATAACAGAGCGCGCACAGAGAGAGACGAACCCTCCATAAACTGGCGCCAACTACATGATGACTGAACTTGCTTCGCGACTATGAGTCAACAGCAAAACATAAACAATAGGCAAAATTCAGGATTGGAAGGAAGGATAGAGGATAGAAATAATTCTGATAATAGTAAAAGTAATAATAATAATAACAATAATAATAATAATAATAATAATAATAATAATAATAATAATAATAATAATAATAATAATAATAACAATAATAATATCATTATTATTATAATTATAAATAAGATATAACAGAATATATAAATATATGATATATACACAATATAATAATTAACATAAATATATAATATATGATACAAATAAAATATAATATACTATCTATATACGACATTATTAATAATGATATTACTATATAACAGTAACAATGATTATAATTCTAATGATATTAATAATAATAATGTAAGTGATAAAATACAAAAATAATAACGACAATAATAACGAAGAAAATAATAATAACGACAATAATAAACATAATAATAAGTATTATTACAATAGCTATACTAATAACAAACAGTATGTAATACTTTCCGCATAGCCATGCCAAGTGTATAGGGACATGAGCTCAAACAGCGTCTACAGATTAGACTACAAAACAATCAGATCGTCACGAATCTTTCGTCAAGAAAGCACCGCAACGCTTTAGCAAAACGGCGAACGAAATCCAAGCTTAAAAGAGGCTTAACAAACCAACGAGCCAAGCCGCTATAAGCAGAGTGCAGGTTCAACCTTTGCAGGTCGACACGCAAAATATGGGTGGTCAATTGAGTAGTTGTGGGAAAACGTGACATATTATGATATAATCCGCCATATCGGCGGGACAACTTTGGAGCTTACATCTGTCAGAGAGCAACGTATTTGTATTTTTTTAATTGAAAAGGTTTGAATCTCTTATCCGATTAAGAGCTTAGAGGGTGAAACCACAGTGAGCACCCGCCCAATCAATCTACGTCAGCACGCATAATAGGGATACACGCCCCTACTATAGTATCGCCGTTCGTGCACTGCTGAAAATCATGGAGCAGATTCTATAGAGAAGAATAATACAGAAAGGCCCTGACAGCAAACTCTGCGACCTTCGGATCTGCTAGTAACGGCCTAGAATTAACAGCATTAAAACGGGCTGAGTAGCAACCGAAAGAAAAACATCGGCCCCTTCACAAGAGGAAAGAAATCAACAGCAACAGTAACAGTCGTGTGGGCCAGCCTTTAAATGGCTTCTGCCATAGAACTGGGAAGATCTGTACGGCATTATGACTTGCTAACTAGCAAGTTCAGAAGCATGCTTACATGACTGTAAAGTTTGGTGTGGCCCAGAGCACCGAATGCCGCAAAGTGAGGCTCATATCACAATAGTATATATATTTGAAACGCCCAAGTTATGATGGCTTAAGAAGTTAAGATGCCGGCTAAGTTCACTCAGCTTTCGTGGTCTAGTGGTAAGTGCTCTGATTTCCATTCCGGCGACTTCAGTTCGGTTCCATGCACGTCACTGATGAGCCCCACATAGGTTAAAAATCGTCTGGCGTTGGGGGATTAGAGTTACTGGTGAGCGTCTTATCTTGGCCGATTGCAAATATATATGCTTGTGTGATACGAGCCTAACTGTACGGTATTCGGTGCTCTGGGTCTACACCAAACCTTACACTTACGAACACAATGGGACCTCTAAGACGGCCATGGAGCGTGGCTGCGAACTGAGAAACATTGTAGTTCGTGATGGAAGAAGGCAACCACAGATATAAAGGCCAGAATGACTTAAATGGCAATAAACACGAAAGACGTAAGAAGTAAACAGTTAGACGTAACCGAACGTCTTCGTCAAGTTTCCAAAACGCTGCTATCGCGTGTGCGGAAAGGGAGCTATACCTTGGGAACTTTACAGCAAACCTCATGCCAAACCTATTGAAAAAAACTCGAGTAACCGATCGTAGGCACTTTCAAACGGGTACGCTAAAAAGCTTGCGTTCACAACCTTGTTGAACGAACGTTCCAAATTGTTCATATCGAATTTCAATCCTACACCAGTTGCGCCAACCCGGCACCGAAGCCTTTATAATCTGGCCGCACATAGCTCTCATTATCCATGCAAAACGAAACCAAACCAATGAGTCAGAGCGATGCGCCGGAGTGTTCTCACGTTTTCGACAGGCTAATCGAAGCGGTGCAAACGCGCCAGTCATTCAGAGATGCGACAAATAATGTGCAAGACACAATTAGAAGATAAGGAAACTCAATGACGCATGCCATGAATGGACGGATTGAAATGCGAGAGCACATTTTATATATCTGAGAAGCCCACGAGACAACTGCCAGAGAAATTTGCATCACTCGGCATCACTCGACACATTCTAACTGCGCAGGCGCGGCCACCGCTTGGACTTTTAAGTAAACACAAACACTCTTCAACGAAGTTCTAAATTCCAAATCAGAACATGAGCACATTCAAACATACATACATAGACGCACACCTAGCTACAGCCACGCATACATGCATACATACATACATACATACATACATACATACATACATACATACATACATACATACATACATAC
>QQSS02219023.1:0-10892 GCA_003687565.2 Craspedacusta sowerbii
CACGAACACCATAAACTTCAAGTTTATCTAAAAGTATATTAAAGTTTACAGTGTCGAACGCCTTTTGTAGGTCTAGAGACAAACTGCAGCCGAATTGGCCTCGGTCAAGAATATCGCTTACAGAAACAGCAAGATTAATGAAGGCATGACTTGCGGAAAAGTGCTTTTGAAAAGCAAATTGCAGATCATAAATTAGATTGTATTTTCAGGATACGAGTGGAGGCGCACATACATAGCTTTTTCAATTATTAGATCGAAGGGATCTAATGTTATATTTACTAATATGATATTTGTATTATATTATATTATGTTTACTAATATTAGATTGGGCGATAATTGCTACACACATATGGTAGGCCTGATTTATATATTGGAACCACTTTCGCTATTGTCAGGTTTCTAGGGACCATCCCTTCAATAAAAGATATGTTTATAATGTATAGAATCGAGAGCAACTGCGACGCACATTTTAGATGATTAGTAGTTATGCTGTAAGAACCAAAAAAACACTGGAAACGTTAAAAGAATTTATGAGGTCGATTATTTCACTAGGATCAGTGGGACGTATAAATAAGCTTTGTTTAGGTGAGGGCGGCATATCTGATTGAAAGTTGTTGCGGGAGTTTTGTATTCTGTCAGCTAGAGATTTACCAACTGTAGCGAAGCAGTCGTCGAAGGAATTTGCAATATTTCTAGGCGTCTGTACGACACAACTGTTTCGATCAGTTATAAGGGACATAAGCCCTTGGACTTTGTTTGTTCAGCGTGATTATCGACTTAAGTTTTCCGTATGTTGTTTTTGTTTTGTAGGAAGTAATTCCTGTAGTACAAAGCTTTGCTTTCTTTAATCAAGCCTACGATTAAGTTACGACGAGTCTTGTATTTGGCCACGATTGATTGGCTAGAGAAACATGAAAAGACCAGCTCTTTTCTGAGTACAGATTTGCCAGCAAAGAGAAGTCAACTGCAAATAATGTAAAATGAAGTTTCGAAGGGTATAAATCCGGTCCGCAGTCGTTGCTGATGGAGAAGCTTTGGCTTTCATGTTATTTATCTATCTATTTGTCTATTTATCTATTTATTTATTAGCGAAAACTAGCGCATACATAGCAGCATTTTTGTGTAGAGACGTTTCGGCTAACACTGCAGCCATCATCCGTGTTTACATATCTGTATTAAAACTAAACATATCAGTTACAAGAAAATGAACATTTGAAAATTACTATACAGAGACGCAAGTTGAAGCAAAACGTTTCGCCTTCACTGAGTTTGATTAAACGTTCAGTGATGGTCTCATCTTCTAAATAAAAAGAATTTCTTTAATAAGACAATCGAACTTCGAATTGCACTTCTTAAGGATTCGAATAGACTTTTCAAGATTTGTCTTCGCTTCCAGCATGTGGTGAGCGCCTCTCAGAGTGATGGTCATCCCCACATAACCAGCGTCACGCCGGCCACATTGAAAGTAAGACACTGCAAAGCACTGTCGGTTGACAATGTCAGGCTTTAGTTCCCTCGAGGAAAAACGCGACGATAACTTTTTGTTTACAAATGTCGGTTGGATGTGGATTCCGACCTTAGCCGTAAGGTGAACCGATTCTTTATAAAGCTTGACTGCTTGAAACCCTTGTAAGGTAACATTAACCGAATAGGTTTCTGGCTGGCTTGAATAGAAGACATTTCCTCTTCAAGCGTGAAATCTTTTGAGCACTTTTTAAACTCATCGAAAGCTGAATAAAAAAAAGGTGGTCGATTTCTTTTAAGATTCTGTGCCAATCCGAGTTGCAATTGTATGCTCGATGCAGCATTGTTTTAACTTAGTTTTAAGCATGTCTTGTATTTGACGTCGACGAAGCTCTTAAGCTGGAGAAAAAGTCTAGTGTCCGTATGCGCATAGTATGTACTGTAACATAAAAGACCATTTTTAATGGAGACGGTCATACCACCAAAAGGAAGAGCGTTCCTTTTTGCAATTTTCATGGTCACTTTCCAAGCTCTATGGTAGTTATTCAGGACTGCACAAAACTATGAGGCTTCGTCAATTCTAGGCATGATCGTTAAGTATCATTCACATAACGCCAGTAATAGGAAGGAAGATGATTTTCGGCGAGCAAACTTGCTTCTTTGGATCTCATAAAGGCGCTAGTCATCACTGGCCCTAGAAGTGATCACATTGCAACACCATCAAATTGTTCGTATAACTGGCTATCGAGAATAACGTTGATGTCACATTCAACCTGTGTACTAAAATAAAAAAGACCATACTGAAATTAAAGTAACCCCACGTGTTACTACGAAGTCCAACCTCCAAGCATTAACGCCAGTCACCAGCAACAGCAAGAGCCAAATGCCTTCTATCCAGACGTCTAGTACGCAGACGAGCTTGCAAAAGCCGAAGGGTCTACCGAAACACCTTGTTGAAAAGTGGGCATGAAGAAAATTTGTGTTCTCGCTGAACAGAAAACAAAGAAAAAGTAGGCCAAGGAAAGTGATTTGGTTTAACCCACCATACACCACAGCAATTGCTGAAAACATTGGGGGAAAAATTCTTGCCTATTACAGGCAAGCCCTTGACAAGGACCATAACTTCCGAAAGTTTTTTAACAGAGGAAATACTCCAAAGTTGAGCTACAGCGGGAAGCCCAAGGAGAAGATCATCACGGCTCAACAAACGAATGCGGCAGAGCTGTGGAGGCAAGCACAGAGGAACCCACGCAATGGCCTTGGCGCGATAAAGGCAAACGGCCGCTGGACGGAATGCACATCCGATAGTAAACAAAATAAAAGTGACCCAACCTCGACAGGTGCCGGATTTCTTAAGGGGGCACAGCACCGGCCGTCAAGTGCCGCAATGTTTGTTTATGAAGAGAAAGGTAAGATATTTATTGAAAATGACTAAAGATATTGTCGAAATATCCCGAGACTGAAAAAGATATTCTTTCTTCTGAAAATTATTTCGTTTATTGCTCTGCTGCTGCCCTTTAAAAAATAAACGTCAAGCAAACGAGTGTTGCCCGTCGAAGCACAATTGGGAACTGAAACAAGAAAACAAACGATTCAACGTCAAATGACAACAATGACAATGCCAACCACATAAGTGAAGGGCGCGAAAATGCGACTAGTGATATCTGAAAAGTGGGAAATTTTGCGAAATGGCAACGTGCCTACTTTACTCAACAGGAGATGTGAAATAATGAACTATTGTATGCGCTGAACAAAGTTAAAATCGAAAGTGGGGTATTTTGTTGATTACTACCGTCTTATATTATCTTTTACCTTAAATTGCCATCAAGACCGCCGACATACCATATTAACAGCTTCCAAATGACAATCAAAAGTTGTTGTGGTACTTGGACAAATGTTTTAATTGCTAGGTATTATCATCAATTAGTTTCCTTGAAAGCACATTCTGATAAATGCAGACTCTGCAGAGGCTTCATGTTGCAGAGGAAAACAAGTCATGCTAAACTGATGAACAACACCACTTTGTTTTTCAGTTACTGATCCTCCTGGATTAATGCTGCAGTATTGCATCTGATATAGGTACGGAAATATGCTGGGTGTGTGTGTATAGATTTCACAGTGGTTCATACCATATGCGCATCTCCTTGTGAAAGACGTATCTTTAAAATTCCTTTTGCAAGCCACAGATATTTATAACTTTAGGCATCCATAAAGATGATGCATGCATTAAATGTTTAACCAAACACATGCATTTCGTCCCACCTTAGGTTGGAGTCTTAACGGACCAAGCAAACGCTTGGAGTCCTCTAAGAAAGCCTCTGGATGCCTCGAGTGCACTGTTGCCTGAGAGCATTTTAGATAACTAGTTTCTTTAGAGAATTATAATCCGCTTTTAAGGAATAAATTTAATAAGTTTATATGCTTCCCGGGCTTAAGTGTCGTTCAATTTCTATCAATATACTAAGTTATTTATTTGCATGCATCTAGAAAATATTTCAGAAGGTATAGTTCCATCGTTCCTGTGGATTTCTGCTATAATCGCAAATTACCATAACCTTTATTCTAGCCTCAAGATGCCAGGTTGCTGGAATCTCCTGAAGCATATGATGTAGCAGTTTACATTGATGGCACGATTATCGCAAAATTCTTTCAGACAGATCGTCAGGTTTGGTTCTGAAGTAGACCGAAATTATAAAATGACGTCACTACTTCTTTATAACAAACTTGTGTTTTATTTTGATTATAGATTATTTTGATTCTGATCAGGGCAAACCTTCTACTTTCTAACCATTACCTGCTTGTTCATATTGCTTTTGTAAATTTAGCGCTTCTCCCTCTAGACATTTGGACTTGTCTGCAAGTTGACTCGCAGGGATGCCGCTGCTTCCACCGGGTGTTAAGGCAGGTCGTCGGCGGTCAGCGCCTTTAGCCTGCGGACGCAATTAAGCTGGTGTGGAAAGTCAGGCTAGTCAACAAACACTGGTCATGGGAAAACGTTTAGTACAACGCTATTGACATCGGTTTGAGCTGACCTGGATGCAGAAGCTAAACGAGGCAGGGCGCAGGGCGTAGGATGAAGGGTGCAGGATGTAGAGTGTAGGGTGCAGGGTGCAGGGTGTAGGGTGCTGGGTGCAGGGTGCAGGGTGAAGGGGACACAACGAGGGAGGCTGCGCCCTGAAGCGTCGTCCCGAAATGTGTGGTGCCAACAAAGACCCGGTTTGGTTTGCGCATGGCTAGGAATACAGAGACCCCTGCGTGGTGGTCGCACTTATCCCCCGTTTGAACGTATGACGTGTATCAGTAAGGCACAGTAAGACGATATGGCCGCTTTCATCGTGGTGATGATGGTGCGCGTCATCTGGAAGGCCCCAGGTCAGCATCCTCTACTGCTAGTTGCATGCCACAAACACTGAGGCATGTAAGAACTTTTACTTTGCATTTATTCACCCCTGCATATCACACGCAAATATTATTTGGACACGCAGTCATAGAGGCAATCTCTTAAAGATAATCAAGTTACCAACTAGAGCTGTGAGAATTATTTCGCTTGCTTAGAGGTTCTGTCACTCAAAGCCCCTTTGGCTGCAGCATAGAATTTTAATTGTTGTTGAAAAAAACTTTCAGCCATGGCGTTTATGAATGAGCAGCAGAATAACATGACTTATGCTGTTTTCAGCTCATAACTCACACAGATTGATCATCGATATGAGAATCTTTGTCCACATTCGGCTAAGTGGAAAGATCGGTAAGCCGGAAGAGACTCTAACCTATGGAACAGAACCAAATGTTCCTCTCATATTAAAAGGATTACACTAGAGACTTTTAAACACGAGCTAAAACATTTTCTACACTACGTCACTAAGTTTTTCACTCTACTCAAGTACTGCTTTTTGATAACTGGTTTCTTCCTTTAAGATCACTTTCAATGCTTTAACCATTATCCACTGCAAAGCCATTCTCATACAGAATCTAAGTTCTGCGAATTACAGATGTCCTCTGGCTGCATGCTTTCTAACTCCTTGCAGTCATGAGAATTCGTAACGCCAGTGCTCCATGGTAGTATAAATAAAAAATAACTACATCCGAGGAATGATAGTTGCTTCCATGCTGTCTCGCGCTTTAAATATGCAACATTCTCAAAAAGTTCACTTAGTATACGAAATCGTCTCTTTCCCCATATCCATATTGGTTATCAATGAAAGGCCACTGGACTTTTGAGACGACCATGCCATCCTCTAAGAAAAATATATGTGAACTGGTTGTTATGGAAGTTTGTATACGTTCTACTGTATTTATTTATATTTATGCTGCACGTACTATTATCATGGGCAAAATAAATTCCACAAGAGACGCTTCTTCTTTAACAACATTGATGAACGTAGCCCAAGTTTCTATAATACGTAATTTTAGTACTAGGTAGCTTGTTATGATATGCAATGCAGCTACAAATTCTCCGAATTTGTCGTGAATTGCGAAAATACAATAGCTTGGAAGATTGCATTTGGATGATCGCTCTTAGAATTTAAGTACGCGTGATCAAACTTCTTCCGTCCAACTTACATTTAACGTCCAAGAATATTGCCTCGGACTGAGAGGTGGCGGTGGGGAATTTTATTGTCTAGGCAAAATTAGAAGATGAAAACTCGTCGCGAAAGCGAAGAAAATGATCTAGGCCGTCCTTGCTGAGTTTGAGGGTTGGTTAGTTGATGAAGACTGATGAGCAAGTCGAAACATGTCGCGAAATTGTTCATTATAGATTTTTTATTCCTTTTACACACACATACACACATACATGCATTTATATATATATCGCCGATCATCTCCAGAAGAAATAATTCCAAACAATGAAAAAAAAAAACTTATCTGCCATGACAGTAAATTCTTACGGAAGCAACGTTCATGGTCTATCCAGCTAGTGCTAATGTCTTCTCTAGCTGGCGTGTTGCTAATCTGTGGCTAAACATACATGCTTTTTTGTTAAAATCCTTCTGATGTTTGTTGTTCCGTTGCAGATAAGCTGCTTTTATAGGATTGCTTATATGATAGCCTTCTGGCACCTATTTATTAATAACTCTTCTAATAACTCTAACAACCCTTGATAACTCTTCTGTAAATTTTTATGCGCAACTTTTGGGAAGATTGTTGTTGTTGTTGTTGTTGTTGTTGTTGTTGTTGTTGTTGTTGTTGTTGTTGTTGTTATTAAATTACACTTTCTTAGTTCTTCCGTGGCTTCCATTTTTCATTAAGCCTACCCCGTTAGCACTGTTTTTCTCCATCTAGTCATCTAGTTTGCATTCTGGCTTCCACCTTCAACTTTCAAACCTTTCTTAGACTCTGTTCTTTGTACCTGAAATCTTGTCTGTATCCTCATTAATGAAAGGGAAGACTATCTTTTAGAATAACTGCTGCACATGTAGACGTGTTGTTCCCTAGAAGCTGCGTGATATATCGTACCGTAATGCTTAAGATTAGTCCATGCCAAATGTTCAAATATAGATTCTTCTCATAATGGTGTCTAGCAGAGTCAAAGTGGCCTTCAGAGCGAATTAACTTTTAGTTCAATTAGCAACGATATTCTGTTGCTATGTCTTGGTGAATTAGTGGAGCCGCCTCAACTAATACCTTTGCCTTATTCAAGAATTCGGTCCCTCGTCAACAAAATTCCACCACATTTTATCACATTTGATGAGATTAGACAAGCAAGACTTCCTCAAAGAATCATGATATCAACGATTTCCTGAATCGGAAATTCGATTCAAAAGCTTCAACGGGACTAGGCCACTTGAACACTGCCTCATTGACCAAAAATTTGGAAGAGGTACAGTATCTGTTTTTCTAAAATTGCTAACATATAATTTTAAAGTGATGGGAATTACAGAAAATAGACTTACAAGAAAGCTGAGTGAGGATCTGTGTGTGGAATTAGGCGACTATAGCTTCGTCGATACGAAAACCCTCCGCATCGCAGGTGGGACAGGCCTTTATAGTCATAAAATCTCTCTCAGGAAATTTCAAAGCTAGGCCTGACCTCTGTTACCATGGGGAAAATGTATTTGAAACTTCTTTTGTTGGAATCTCACAGGAAGGAAGAAGGAACATTACATGTGGGTGCATCTACAAGCACCTTAGCGCGATTAAAGCGCAAATTAAATGTGTTAAATACTAAAAGCAAAGCAACAAAGTAGTCGGTATGACGAAGAAGTAAACGTTTATACTACTCAAACTATTTCCAAAAAAATAAACACAAGATAAGAAGGAGGTTGGATGGGATTAGGTCAATTCTCAAACAAAATAAATAGTCAACGTTTCTCCCTGCCTTGGTTACAAACACGAATGGTATTGTAGCAAACGAGCCCCTTAATGTTTCTTCTGCTTTAAATAGTTACTCTTCGTCACTAGGTAAATCTCTCGACGCAAGCATCCCAAACTCACGAAACAATTTTATGACATACATGCCCCCAAACGCAGCACATTTTTTTAAATCAACGAGTACCAATGAAGTAATCAAACTCATAAGCAATTTAAAGTGCCTCTAAAGCTTGTGGGTTTAGCAGCATTCCGACAAACCTCTTGAAGATCGCCTCGTCAATTCTGGCTGCTTCTATATATCACATATGATCAATAAGTCGTTTAGTCAAGGCGTTTTTTCCAGTATCTTAAAAGCACCGAAGACAACTCCAGTACAAAAGCCCAGTGACATGGAGTTATGCGTTGATTATCGCCCCATTTCCCTTCTTTCAAACGTAACTAAAATTCTTGAAAAGGCTGTGCACAAAAGACTATATGAATATCTAGAAAAGTTCGATGTTATTTATAAACTGAAATTCGGATTACGAAAGCATCGTTCAACAAATCACCCCTTCGTCATCTTAATTTCTAGCGTTAGGGAAACTTTAGACCATGGATAGTATGCATGCGGCCTATTCTCAAATATACAGAAAGCTTTTGATAAGGTAAATAAAAATATTCTCTTAGAAAAATGTTCTGTGTATGACATTCGCGGTGTTTGCCATAATCGGTTTATTTCAGTCTCTGACGAAGTACATGATATGACTTTGGTGTCCCACAAGGCTCAATTCTAGGCCCACTACTGTTTTAAATATACATAAACGATTTCAGACTTAGCCTCTCATCTACCATCGCTCAACATTTCGCAGATGATAAATAATATAAATGGCAGTTAATCTGTTAAAAGAATTTAAGTTAGTATATCACAGGACTTTGCCAAAGTATAAGATAGGCTTTGCGGAAATGCACGATCTTTAAACACGATTAAGACTAAGGTTAAACTGTTCCAATGTAGAAGCAAAGAATTCACAGCAAATCAAACGTTAAAAATTAAACAAAAAATTATATCGCTATCCAAAAAATAAAGTATACTGGCGTCATCTTAGATTCGCGATTGAGTGAGACCACCTTATTGAACTCTCCGGAAAACTATCAAGAGCCAATGTTCTCATTTCAAGAATACGCCACTACGTCGATGCCCGCGCTCTCACATCGCTCCATTATAACTTTCGGGGTTCATCTCTAAAAGGCAAGTTAAATCGAATAATAAAATTGCAAAATCAAGCTCGAAGAATAATAACGTTTTTCCGATTTTAGAGATTTCACCTTGTTCTGTTACGTTACATTGCATGGCATCCACATTTATCCAGCTGCGGATTATATTGCACGTATTTATATACTTATATACTACTATTATCGATATTCTACGTGGTGCTTATTTCTTATTTATTCTTTATTTTGTTTGCTGTCAAAAAATTTGTAGCAATACAGGGGAGGGCTTTTCAATTCCAATTAGCATTGTTATGAAGAGCACTCCTTCCCATATTGCACGTGTATGAATACGCATTTTCTTGAATATTGAATCTTGTTTTCACAGCCAGGAATACTGAAGCTCCATGACGTAATAATACTGAACTTAAGACTTTTTATGGACGACTGGCGTCATAATAGCAAGATACCCCAAGCATTGAGCAACTTTTTTCTAATTCTATACTACGAGCGTAAATACTCGCATGGGTATGTCGCATAAACTTGAGCTGCCAAACCTACTAACTGAGGTGTATAGTAGGGAAATTATCAAATATAGACGTGCCCTCGATAATAACAAGCTTATTGACCATAATATTAGCATTAAAGAAATCAAAACTTTTCATCAAAAAAGAAGTGAAAACTTTATTAACAGCTGCATGTGTCTGAATCCTAATTTGTGAATGTGATCGATAAGTTTTGAGAGAATGTTAGCAGTAGCGTAGGTGATTTGATTTCGAGTTTTGCCTTTTAGACCGCACATAACATCTTACGTGAATTCCATCTACTTTCTTTTGGCTGCATACCTAAATGTTCTTGTAAGGTTTGCATATTTCTCCAATAGCGGTTCTATTTTATTATTTATTTAACCTTTGTTATTAGCTTTTCACCTGCACAATTACATAAAATAGTTGCTTGAATTAATGCTCTTTTTCTTTTGACTGAGCAGTATATAAACAATATCCTCTTGAACATGCATCTTCGTATAAAGCTTCAATTTGCGATCTTTGTTGTATTCCACCCCTCTTTAGGGGTTGGCCTTTCCTTTGTCCCGTCCTTAGTCTCTATGTTGTCTGCAAGACATGGATGGGTTGCATTGACAGCTTTTATTTGCATTTATTGATAAAATACATCTTGAGTCTTGAGTCTTGAGTCTCGAGTGCGAAGGCTCACACTCAGCATTGCTGCCGTTGTTTTGGCTGGCTTCTAGTCGTAGTCTAGCCGCAGTCCAAGGTGGCTCTATCAAGTCTTTCTTTTTTCTATTGTTAAGCTTTCCCAATGGTCTCCAGTGTTTCAAGTTGGAGCTCTTGTCTGCAAACCATCGCAATATAAACTAAGGACCCGAATTCACTTTTGCCAAGGGTAAGTGCAAGTGGTGAGGCCGGACCTATACTTACGTAATCTTAAAGATCTTAATCGCTAGAGGCGTAATTGGCCACTTCCAATCAGGGCGGGTTTCTGTTATGCAGACAATTGTCCTCGCTAGACGCGCCAACCTGAGAATATTTTCCCACTTTTACGTAACAGTAGCGCACTGCACCAGGAAATGAAATTTCTCTCAATGTTTTCAAGCCTTTCAATCACTTGCGTCAGCACCAGAGGATGCTCAAGTGTCGAAAGGATCAAATCATCTTCTGTCGCTGTCATATAGATGTATAAGGTATAAAGTATATAGTCTAAGGAAGCAATACATAAAAATATAATATTTACATATAGACGTACACATGCCAAAAACATTTTATATGCATAGTTGGCATTTAGTCATACGTCTGGCATAATCAGTCAGCGAAAAGGCAGACGACAGCTTTTGCCTCTATAAAATACGCGTTGTTGTATATCACACGGTCGTAGGTAGCTGTGTTTACGTAGGCAACAGTATATATATATATATA
>QQSS02219034.1:0-10891 GCA_003687565.2 Craspedacusta sowerbii
GAGAGAGAGAGAGAGAGAGAGAGAGAGAGCGCAAGTATTACGCCAAAGATGTTTTTAGCTATATAAGCACTCGTCATTCAATAAAGATGTACGATGTCCCTTATTTATCCGAAATGTAGCGTGCATTTAGATGTGCTTTGTGGGTGACATGCTTGCTTCTAATGCAGCTAGAAATTTTAATGTTATTTTTTTTCATTTTTAGATTTAGCAAATACTAAGCAATATGGCTGTGAGTCGTGTTGGGAAGCTCGTTGGCAATACGACTGCGTTTTTCTTGTGTGATATCCAAGAGAAGTTTCGAACTACGATTAAGTATTTTCCGCAGATCTGCATTGTGGCACAGCGGTTGTGCGCTGCATCGAAGATCCTGAAAATTCCACTGATCGCCACTGAGCAGTATCCAAAAGGGTTAGGACATATCGTGCCGGAGATTGATGTCTCGCACGCAAAGGTCTTTCCGAAGACCTTGTTTTCTATGGCTATTCCCGAAGTTCACGAGCATTTGAGACAAGTGCGTCCCAGTTTGGAGTCCGTTGTCCTCTTTGGCATCGAAGCTCATGTGTGCGTCCTGCAGACGGCTCTGGATTTGTTGGAGAGCGGCGTTGCGGTTCACGTTGTGGCAGACTCCACTTCCTCTCGGTCGATGGCAGATCGCGTGCTGGCGTTTGACCGAATCCGCCAGAGTGGTGGGTTCGTGACAACAAGCGAGTCGCTGTTGTTTATGCTTTTGCAAGATGCGAAACACCCGAGCTTCAAGGAGGTACAAAGTCTTGTAATGAGCTCGGCTCCAGAGCAAGGGTTGACCTGGTGTTGTTTAAAGTGATTTTTTTTTACAATATATTTTTTGAGATATTAGAGTGGAGTGATGCGTTGATGGAGATTTTGCTGTGGAAAAATGGCTGAACCACAGTCTTTCTCCGCTGAAGCCTTGATCTTTACTGCTCTGTTGAAGCTACTCTCAATTGCGATTTCTTTGTTGCAATATTTAAAAGCTTTTTTTTTTTTTCAAGCAGAAATTTGTTTGGATTTGATTGCTACTGAGAAATTGTCCTCCCTGTTTTTGTGGGCTGGGGTAGCGATTTCAAAGCCCTTTTAAACTGGAATGCTGCTATGGAGACTGTCTGCGTAAACCCAAACAGCATGTTGCATTACTCTTTGAAAATTGGCGTTATTATTTGAAAGCTCTTGGTTAAGCCGTAAGAAATTTATGTTTTCCGTTTTTTAAGATGCTTCCATATGTCAATGGCTTTTGTGAAACTCGTATATGAAATAATATCAGATAAATAGCTCATCTTAAATTTTTTGGATGTTTCTCTATTGACTCGTAGCATCTCAATTGCTGTTGGGGAACTGATCCCTGAGTCCAAAACTCTCTTAGAAACAAGGTTTAAATTCGATATAATTAAGTTTGAAGGCTTCTTCGATGAAACTTTTGTCGAGATAAAACAGAAAAATTTGGAAAGTTTACGTGGTGGCTGTATTACGCCCAAGGCTTTTCATTGCATCCTTTTAGGGGAGAGAAAAAATGTTTAATGTCGCAGCTGGAAACTATCCTGCCAATAACTAGAAAGAATGAGTCTAGTCACAGTAATCGGAACACTTCAAGATAAAAATGGAAATGTTCCTGCCAATAACTAGAAAAGATGAGTCTATTCACAGTAATCGGAAAACTTAAAGATAAATTTAACCTCACATGATAGGATCTGGATAAAGAATTAGCGGCTATTACGACACCATCGAGAATATTGACAGGGCCAATCCAAGCAAAAGCACAGATTACGCGCATTTTCGTGTACTTCGCAACGAGTGAGATGTGGCACTGACTCGTATTTTGGTTTTCGCATGGTAACTGTCTGGTGGCAGAAATGCGTATACTAAGGTATCCGGATTCTCCATTGATCTTGTTCTGCACCATACTCGTACTCTCACTTCAAATGTCAGGATTTTAGAAAAAGTGTTTGTAAAATATATCAGAGACAAGCTAAAACATCTTGAAGCTCTGTCAGGTGGGGAGAATACGCAATACTCCTAAAGAACATTCAGGCAAGCACTTGTCTGTTTGACTTAAAGCAACCAAAGCGCATCTAAGACTGTGCGAAGTTGTTGGGTTGGCTTCTAAGATAGGCTGCGTGTGAGTGTGAATGCACGCGTGTCCGTGTGGGGGTATTGTCGTTTTGCACAATATTTAACTCAATTACAGTTAGTATATTACGTGAGATTGTCAAAGGTCTTGACTGGGCAGTTCTGTCAGCATGTGCTAAGATTCTAGTCGCTCTCGTTTCTAGCCTATATAATATGGATATTTTACTTATATACGTGCTTGCTCATGCTGTATTTCCAAAGGAGATGTAAGGTTGAACAAAGGCAAACTAAAGACTTCTTGCAGCTTCAGTAGTTAAAAACTTCTTGACCTGACTATCAGCCCAATGCTTTTTGAAACCTTAGATTCCATTAAAATAATATGCTACTCCAGGGCAAGAGTTCATAAAAAAATGATACCTAAAACATTTGTATCATAAACACGCTTAATAGATTTTCTATCTAGTGTCAGGTCGGGTAGAGCAAGTGGCAAAACACCAAGCTATTTTTCTCTTGCAAGTACCACATATTTCGTGTTCTTAACATTCACAGCCAGCCAATTCGCAAAGAACCATTGCTCTAGTACAGTACATACTGTCATCGTGGAAAACAGGCATCTCACATTATGTGAGATAAAAGGGTTAGTATCATCTGCGAACATTATAACCTGACGCCGAGGAACAGAATTAAAGAGATTGTTTTCATAAAGCTGGAGCAGTACTGGACCCAATCAGAGCCTAAGGACAAACAGCAACCTCTGCAGGCATCTTCAATCTCATTATGCACATGCAACCTCTTGTGCTGTGAGATCGTCATTGCAGCCACCCATGCATATTTGCCAAACATAAGCTGCAGATAATCTTGACTAAATTTTTTAAGTGCTTAAAAATGTCAGAATCTGACCTTTTTCGTGACTGACCTTATTGCTTAAACAAATTAATAAGCCTATCTATATTAAGATTAGAATCTAAAAAGCAACTATTACGATTTCAACACGAAAGCTCTTCTCCAGTAGCAGAGTCTATCAACTGTGCAATATAGGAGCTCGAAGATTTAAGTGCTCCTTAGTGCTTTAGTGCTCTTTAGATCTCTAGCGCTCAGTTTTTAAAACAACCAAGAGTTTGTCAACATGCGCAAGAGTTTTGATGTTGTTGATCGTTGGTTGAATAGAACATTACTGAGACCTGGTAACGAACTTGATATCAAGATGGCGGATGTTCGCAGAAACAAGCTTTAGAAAAATGACGTCATGCTGCATCTATTATCTATCGTCCTTGGTGATTAGGGCTTGGACGCAACCTAATCTGATTGGATGCTGATGGACACATGACTACGAAGCGAATAATGATTGGTCTGAAACCAGCCTAAACTAGTTTTGGGATAAAAGGTATGTTAAAAAAAAAGAAAGTACCGTCGCAATCTTCGTTACGATCGTAGTCAAAATTTTACATTTTCACCATCCGGCCGGAGACACCACATTGACGAGGTGAAGTAGTTTGCGTGCCGTGCCTTTCCTGGAAGAGGGTTAATGGTTTTTAGTTATACAAGATATTATTAGAACTGAAGCAAGCATGTGCAAGTACTGGAGGAAATATCCTTTGGCCTTGGATCACTCGCTGAGCAAGGAAGACCTTCTTTCTTCGCTTGTTAAAAAACGTCGAGAAAACAGGGTGTCAAAGCGACCGAATTTGGTACTGGATGCTGTTTGTAATTGTACTGTTGCGAGATTGAGAACTGACATTTCATTTCAAAAGTTGCGGTCAGTAATGGACACCTCGCGCTGTAGCAGTTTTCAAAGAAAGAGAAATATTCCTCTCAGTAATGCGTCACGTATCACTAAAACGGACGAGCGAGACATTGATAAAATGCTAGGAATGGATAGCTTTTTTGAAAAGCTTAAGAACACATCGATAAAGAAAAAACGAATGGATCCTCCTGAGGTATCCCTCTGTGATGATCCTATGCTCAATGATTTTGTCTTAAAGTTTATTGAAACTGGCACTATGCCCGAGCAAGACCTTTGTGATACTGAAATTTCTTCGTGGGCAGAGAGGTAGCATAGTTGAGAAATTTCCTAGTATGATTCCCTTCTTTGATATATTGTATTTACCTTACTTTGAGCGCATATTTATGTCACGTGATATTTGTCCTAATAACTTGTTCTCATAGTTTGCTCTGCAAGTTCTATCAATGCAGGTAGCTGTTATTTCAAGTGCATGGGCAGTTATTAGGGTGGATTTTTTATTCTTATGTGCTCTTACTTTGAGGGATGCCTTTGAAGTTGATTTTGTTGCGCATTGTCGGAAAAGATCTTTATCCAGAGAGCTGCAGGTTTGCGATGATGTTTTAATTCCTAGCTATGCAACATGTGCTCCCAATGAGCATGTTGGAAAGAGTTAGTTTATATGCTTTTATGTGTTTTTTTTTAATGATAGAGTTGCCTGTGTTATTTGTTCAGGTATCTACGGCCTGAAATACATGATAAAAGAAATCACGGTCTGGTGGTTTTTATATAATCTGATAACGCGCGTCAATGAGTGAATCAGTTATTTTAAATGTAAATATATATGCTCATCTGCAGTTACTTCTGATGTCTAGTTTCACTTTGTGGGCGATGAATTCATCCCACACCCTGATTGGACAAAGGTCACCTTCAAGGGATCATTGAATGTGGCCATGAATTTCATTGCGAACAAGCACAAGTCATGTTGGAGTGCTGGTTGTTTTGATGACTTGCTTCCATAAAAGTGCGCCTTGTCAAGTTGGAGTCCTAGCCAAATTTTGTCTGGAGAGGAAGAATCCCAATGAGGTGATAGCTAGTGGTGACTGCCATGGTAATATTTTTAGTGGGTATTTAGTCCTGCCACCCCCAGGAGTTGTGGTGCTTTGGTGAATTGTGTTATGCAATTTTAATTTCACTTTGTTCTAATGGTTTTGAAGGACAACTTGACTTGTTGACCATTCTTTGCCTACATAATCCAGAGCTCCTACTAATCATCCTATATTTTAAAAAAAGCTTATTCTTGAACTGTATTTTAAAACTTATGGATTTAGAAGTTCTGCAACTAGTAAGTTTTAAATGGTCATCCTAATTTTACAGCAGTTTACTCAGTTAACTGACTTTTGGATGATCTCAAAACCTTAGCCAGCATATGCAGCTTGCCTATGGTAAGGAAATGTTGTCGCTATCGGATAAGATGTCTTGAATCTATTTTTCTTGCATTTGTGCCTTGTGTGTGCTTTTCACATAGGGAAAAGGCCAAAAAACTTGGGAGTTTATACATGAAATCTGCAGCTAAGACCAGCATTAGAGCTCTCTCATTCTTTGGCTTTTATGATAACATTAAAGTTGTCATCTGACATTCGCATGGTGTTAGTTACCTCCTTGATTGCCCCTAGGTGAGACCAGCCCATTGACCGGATTATTGTTATAACAGATCTTGCAAGACTACAAGTTGTGTAAGCTTTCAGTTTACAAACAACTATGAAACCTAAGGGTCTGCAGACCTAACATCTGAAGACACTGACTGTAATTAGCGTCGGCTGAAAGCGTATTTATGCATTTAGGAACCTTTGAATGACCAGTCTTCAAGATGGTTTGTCTTAAGTGACCTGTCTGCTTGCACTACCATGAAGAACTGTGTTTGTAGGCAGTTATTTATTGGTTTTGATGGCACAACAATGCAGTTGTCGTATGTCGTTCAAATCTTTGTTACATGCTGGCTTGCAGTTAAGGAGGTCTCCCGCGAGACGATCCTAACCAACGTATTCTTGGAAATATTGTTTTATGAGCAGGTATTTCAATGTTATAAATCGTATTGGTCTGTGAGCTTGTTAAGAGGATCTTCAAAATTCGTGTTTACTTCAAGTGGTTTTCCATGCTTGTGCTTTCCATATCCTTAGGCAGCTGGTGCTGTTTGACACCTGTAAAGCAGCTTTTCCGGATATCTTCTGAACTATTGCTGGAAGTAAATATCGAGGATCAGCGCATTGATGACGGTATTGGTTAAGAACTGAATGCCGACGTATCTCGGTGCTTTGTAAATGAGTCTGTTCTGACTATACGCAGCTGATCGTCGTTTATTTTTAAATTCGCCGACGGTCATGCTCTTAAAATGGTGCTTTTAGTTCGATGGAACTGATTGGTTTGGTATAGCTGTCGCTGGCAATTTTTGCCTGTCTGTGCTTTCCATAGACGTCAAAGTATAGACCGCAAGAAGATTCTCGAATTTCATGTAAGAAGTTTTCGCTTGATTTGGCATTGAGTTCGTCGGTAGATGTTATCCTTTTAGTCTGAAATGGCCATAATTGGCAAATTAAATGGACTGCGCACTTTCGTGCATTTCTATATATCGTTGGGAGCTGTTGATTAGAAATTGTGTGCATCCAGGTCCTTATATAAGTATTCTTGTTATCTGCTCAGTGAGCTATGGACGTACTTGTGCTTTCCGTTTCCTTAGCAGCAAATTGGAGCATGGGTTATGAAAAGATTTGCGGCGTCTACATCCAAAATTGGCATCCAACTACCGACTGCGAAGATTTTCCATATCACATGCCTCATTTAATTGTGAAGTTGTTCTAATCTCTTTGTTTGTTCTGGTAGTTTACAAAGAATGTTAGGACGTATTGGTCTAATAACATCCTTAGACGTTGAGTGCAATCCGCGTGAGCTGACAAATACCATCGTCAATTTTCTAGGAAGTCCCTGGAAGTTGTTTTTCTTCTTTTGGTGGTTTTTGTTTTTCCGCGTAGAGAAAAGCCCTATAATCAGAATATTCTTCATCAAGTCTGCTCCTAGGACCAGTATTTGTAGGCAGTTATTGAGCTGTTTTTATGGGATACGAGTGTAGTTGTAAGTATTCCTTGCTTGTGTCTGATATCTGCTGAACTAATGCGTCAAGCAAGTTTCCTAAATCTATTAGAATGGTCATTGTGGACAAGTTACCTGGACTGCGCATTTTCGTGCATTTCTACACATCGTTAGATACTGTTCAGGAGAGATTGTGCGCTTGTGAGATGTGTGCCAGGTCCTTATGTAAAGAGCAAATTCTTGTTTTCTGCTCAGTTGTCTATGGACGTACTTGTGCTTTCCATTTCCTTGGCAACGAACTGAAGCGGGAATTAGAAAAGGGCGCATCCAATTGCCTTACCTGGTGGGCTGGGAAGATACTCCAGCGTCGTTTTGCCATGAAGCTGTTGTAATCTCGTTTCATGTTCTCTTTACAACCGCGTGAACGATCGGAATGGTCAGTATCTTCAGACGTTGAGAGTAAGTAGCATGAGCTGAACGGCTATTTATTGATTTGCGAACGTTAAAATAACAATTCATAAAGTTGTTTTTTTTTCCCTTGATTTTGCGGCCTGTGCGTGCTTTCCATGTAGGGAAATGGCCAATCACAAGAAGATACTGCATCATATCCACAGCAATTATTTATCGGTTTTTATCAGATACTAGTACATTCGTCTCGAGGAGTTCCCTGCTGAGACGATCGGAGCCAATCGTTAGAAATATTGCTTTATTAACGGACATTTCAATATTATAAAATATGTTTACCTAGAGCTTATTAAGAGGATCTGCAAGATTTTTGTTTACTTTTAGTGGGTTATTCATGCTTGTGGTTTCTATACCCTTAGGCAGCCGGTTTGAAACTTGTAACGGAGTGTTGCCGAATATCTGCCACATGAAGCAAATTGCCTACATCTATCTTATAATGGCCATTGTTGGGATATTACCTGTACAGGTCGATTTCGTGCAATTGCTGATATGTTTGGTCACTGTTGAGATCAGATTGGTTTGTTGCCCGGTTTTTATACAAATAAGGAATGCTTGTTGTCTGCTCTGGGATATGTTGTCTATATCATTATCAGACGTTTTGTTTTGTTCATTAGTTACATTCTCTCTTTGCTGAACCACTTTATCGTTGGAAATA
The DNA here is from genome assembly GCA_003687565.2 of Craspedacusta sowerbii. NCBI lineage: Eukaryota > Metazoa > Cnidaria > Hydrozoa > Limnomedusae > Olindiidae > Craspedacusta > Craspedacusta sowerbii. The sequence goes on from QQSS02219034.1 coordinate 8,010, forward strand.
TTGTTTTATAAAGAGAGGTTTCAAGACTGTAAATTGTGTCGGTTGTGTAAACCTGTCCATTTGCCAACATATATCTTCAAACGCCGAGTGGATGAGCTGAAAAAGTACTCTTGGTTTGCTGAGGATAGAATAACAGCTCTTAAAATTGATTTTCTCCCGTGTGGGGCCTGTGCATGCTTTTCATGTAGATAAAAGGCCAAGAGTCCGAAGAAACTAACGCCAGATATACGACAAAGACCAGCATTTGTAGGCCGTTATTGACCTGTTTTGGTGGGATATTTAGGGTAATTGGTTTGCAGGTTATAATGAGAACTGCGCAAGAGAGAGAAGAATGGCGTTTAATGTCAAGTAATGCAAGAGCCCACGTCAGTGATGTACGGTAAAAACTGTACAGAGATATGGCGAAGAAGAAGATTTAGGGTAATTGTCGAATGCCGTCAAAAAGGGGTACCTGAGTTGCCGTTAAAGAGGTTCCTGGCCAGACGATCTGAACAAGTTTATCGTTGGAAATAATGTGGTAAAAGAAGATCTACAAAAAATTTAAATTGTGTTGGCTGTGTATAACTGTCAATATGCAATTTTGAGATCTAAAGGTCCCTAATATCCCTAAAGTTTTTTTTCTTGTGTTTGCGGCTGTGTGTGCTTTTCATGTATAGAAATTGCCAATCATAACAAGCTCCTATTTCTGCAGTGGAGGCCAGCATTTGTATGCAATGATTTATCGGATTTAATGTACAATTGTGTAAGGCCGTCCAAAGGCATTTGTTACATCCTGGCTTGCAGTTAAAGAGGTCTGTGGGGAGACCATCGACGAGCGAATTTATTGTAGGAATTATTGCTTAACATTATTAACATTTACGGACCGTTCAATATTTTTGTCTGGAGCGTTATAAATGCTTGTTCTTTCTATATCGTGTAGCAGCGGGTGCTTTGTAGAACGAATATATGCTTAACTAGGACATGGAGGCAATTTCCTAAATCTATCAAAAAATGGCCCTAGTTGGCAAATAACCGTGGCAAGTTGTCTTCGTGTATTTGTTTTTCGTTAGAAACTGTTTAGTGGAAATTGTCGTATTAACACACTTGTCGAAGCGCGTCATCGCTTAACTTAGCCTGAATGATATCTGGGATAGCATCACTTCGGCAGGGACCTTTACTTGATTTGGAAAGTGTCACATTGCCATAGGTGCATTGTATTCGCATTGCGAAAGAGTGCCAAACGTCTTTCTACGGACTCAAAAAAATTCAAGTTACGTTTCTTTGTGAAGGATGGATTCCGCGTATTGATTCTAACTTTCTGATGGTTTATCTTGAAACGAACTCACTTCTCCCCAGATGAATTGCCTGCAGGGACCCGCCTTTTTGCAACAACGCAGTCCGTTTCTGGGTCGTAAGAAAATTGGCTTAAGTGAATTAAACTGCGATCGAACACATCTGCGTGACTATTAGTAGCAGTAGCGGCGATAGATCTGAGCATGTGGCTGGCTTCACAGCAGACTGATTGCTCGAAGCAAGTAGCTTAAGCATATCGTGGAGTTGCTGTTGCTGATTTCTATTTGTTGTTGTAATTGTAGCTGCAGTAGCAGAAACTGGCGTCTTGAGTTGCAGTTGATGAGGAACAGCTTTAAGCAAGTCGGTCGCCATCGTAGAAAGAAGCTTGAATACATTGACGAACCTCACCATCGCTGCCAAATCTGTTCTGTTTGCGCGGACAATAATTACTAGGTCGTCCGAACAGAAAACCACAAATTGAATTTCAATCACTATGTCAAAACGTAAGCTTCACTCGCTGAAACGTGACTCTCAGACACCCAAAACTCCACGCTCCGCAACTCAACTCAACTCCGCTTGCTCAGCAGAAGGACGCGATAAAATCCCGAGCATGTCATAACTAGATATGAAATTTCGGACTAGAGGCTTTTCTTCCGTCGTAATGAAAATAATGCTTGTTTTCGGCTTGGTGATCCATGAAGGTATATGTGATTTCCATTTCCTTAGCAAATACCTAAAGTATTCTACCGCAAATACCGTATGCGTCATCTTACCATGAAGTTGATACAACCGGTTTGCCTATTTTTAGACCTAATGGTCAGTATATATAGAGGACAGAGTGACTATTCTTACAGATCCTTATCTTGCGTTTGTGGAAATTTCCAACAATCGGTAGATACTAAATGAAGTCTACAGGCTGCTAGGACCAAAACGTGTATAGCGAAATTAGCGAGCGATCATAACCACAACAAGATTCGTATCCCCGATTCCCGAACCCGACGAGACGTCCATTTAATGTGTAATAGAAATCCCGGAGACGCTAAAGAATTAACTCGAGACGATTAAATCTAGCAAGAGCGGTAAATCTATTACAATGAAATTACAAACAGCGACACAAACATTGCCGTACGAAAATCTGTCGCACATACTACATTCAAAGTCGGCTACATTCCGTTTCGATATTACAATCACAACGGCAAACTCAACGATGCAGATCGTCAAAAGTATCTTCTATTGAGTGCCCGGCATAAGTAGTTATGTCATCATCCACAGACAAAGGGACGTACTGCTTGGTTTCATTTAGAATACCCTCGTGGTGAAGATAAACCTAAAGCACAGGGCGATGGACATAGAGGCAACGTTCAAAAAAAAGAAAATAGAGATGACGTACTCAAACATTTCCCATCAAAAATCCTTGCAAGCCATTACCAACGATACAAGGGTAGAAATCCCAAAATCCCAAAATAAAGAACAGAATGATAACAGGGCCTACAAAGACAGAGGTAGCGCTTTCATTGCTGCTCTGGCCTGTGGCAATTAATTTCAATACTTGCATACACACACACACAAACACACACACACATATATATATATATATATATATATATATA
>QQSS02219045.1:0-10891 GCA_003687565.2 Craspedacusta sowerbii
TGATAAGCCAACATCCCATCCGCAAAGTAAGAGTTACGTTTAATTAACGCATTAACGACAGGAGCCCTTAGCCAAGCAGCGCGAAATGGATAAAGCATGGAATTCAAGAGGTCTCTAGAATTCCCTGAAACGTAAGACACAGAAACGATTTTGGTATCTGACCGCCCATGTGCCACTTATGGCACGCGTGCCAAACTCAACCGGCTATGTGCCACTTTTGGCACGCGTGCCGCAGTTTGCGAACCACTGCTTAAGAGCTTCGGTCAATCTTTGAAGTGCAATGGACCAACGTTATTATTCAATGTACCAACAATGGAATGCAAGTCGATAAAACTGTGGAGCAGACAAAATACCTGTCAAGGAATGTTGCAGAAAAAACGCTAACGAAAGTGGAACTCTGATTCAACTTAGCAAGGAAAACTTACTTGGCAAACGCATTGAGAAATCAACCATGAGCAAAAGCTTTTATCAAATTACCTGGCGAAAATGTTGCAGATAAAGATTGAAGTGGCTACCCAGCCAGTATAATAACCTAAATATCAATTAGAGAATTCCAGTTAAACAGTGCACATTTGATGAAGCATTGGTAGGCATTAATCACACACCAAGCTTCTGCATTTTTACTAAGCCCGACACTATAGCACTCTTGAATAAAGGCTCCAAACAAGTTGTTTGGTAATACATGACAATACTTAACACATAATACACTTACCAATTTCCACCTCTGTGATACCAAACGACTATAAAGAACACAGAAAGGCAATAGAACAAGCACAGGATCAAGCTGCAAATTTACAGAACGATATTGGACGTCTTTTTTTTTCCCGAAACAACGCGACACAAAGAAATTATCAACACTTACAACATTCGATTTACCATGAACAGCAGTTAATTTGCTGTATGGTAAATAACACGTCAAGAATACCGCCACAGCTGTTTTTAATACTCAAGTAGCCAATGGCCCTGCTGAAAGCTAGCGAAGATGTCGTGGTCAGCAGGTCTCTCAAGAAAGGCAATTTGGTGAGGACAAGATGTCTTATCCTACTGAAATGATCCACTGCAGTGGAGTATGCCTCAAAGAAAATGGATGGCAACCCCAAAGCCCTCCTTCGAGCAATTTATCAGCTCAAGAAACAAAGCAACATTGTAATCACAAAACCTGACAAAGGATCTGGCGTGGTAATAATGGATAGAAGTGATTACATGAAGCTCCTCAAAGAAGCTGCAGTAAATGACACATAAAAATTCAAAGCAGTTACGGGCTGTCTGCAAAAAACACAAGGACGACTACCTCAACATTTCCACCCACTAATTCAAAAGGAAAAGGCAGTTAAACTAATTTGTTAAAAGCGTGCTTCCAGAGGCCCTGTACAAACGAGCAAAGCAATCAGGCTATAGACTTGCTCACTTACATGGGTTGCCCAAAACATACAAATACAAACTTTCTATGCGACCTATTCTGTCTGCTACTGGTACTTATAACTACAACCTAGCAAAATTACTGGATGAGCTTTGAAAACTAATTTCTGCAAGCCAATTTGCCATCTCTGGTCTTGCAAAATTTGCTGAAGAAAAGATCACAGGTATGGTGGTTGAGGATGGCCATGTTCTTGTGTCTTATGGTGTTGCTCCCTAATTTACTAGTCTTCCTGTAGATAAGACAATTGAGTACATCATTGAGAAAGCTTTTCATAACAATTGGTTAGAAAAAAGATACAACCGTTGAAAATAAAGACCTTCAAAAACTTCTTCTTGTAGCTACAAAGAATCAGTTATTTATCCTTGATGGACAACTTTATGAGCAAGTTGATGGCATAGCGATGGGGTGACTTCTAGGGCCACTCATGGCCAATGCCTTTATGAGTTCCATTGAGGAAAAACTGCTACGAGACAGCTTCCCTCCTAGTATTGGCAATATGTTGATGATACCATCACCATCATGACGAGCATCGTTGCAGCATTAGACTTTCGCCTGATTCTGAATACCACCAGTAATTCCATCAGTTTCACTATGGAAGACTTTGTGAACAACAACCTTCCATTTTGTGGAATAAACCTCTCCATCATCAATGGCAGCATAGTATTCGAAGCATCCCACAAGCCTACAGACACTGGGCTCCTTCTGCATTTTAATAGCCTTGTTGATATAGGGTACAAGAAGTGTCTGATAACATACTTCACTGTGCTTACAACTTTAATTCCGACTGGCACAGGTTATTGCAGGAGGTTGACAACCTGTGGTCAGTCTTCTCAGCTCTCCGATATCTGCACCCTCTTTTTGATGCTATTCTTAATGAGTTTCAGGCCCTAAGAGACTTTCATCCAGGACGAGGTCAATTCTACTTCGTCTTAATGTATCCTTGAAATGCTGTCTACTGAGACATTCAGATGCGTTGGTTCTAGGTCTGAGGGAAAAGCAACATGAAGCTTAGTGAGGTCTACTGAAAACGAATCTACCATTCACATGTGCCCTTCTCTGGGATCTTTAGAGAATTTGTTCTGAAAGTTCTCTTCCAGTAACACGAGGTGATATCACAACTCATGGAGCTATCTACTAGTTATGGTAGTTTGGCATTGGCGGATGGACCTGCAAATTGACGTGCTAGAGGAGCTTCCACTTCTCTCAGAAAAGAAACACTCTGTCAAGCACAGAACAACAACCAAAGTAAAACTGACAGCCAATATGGCAATCCTTAACATAACTGAACTGCGAATCTTACCCACTAGAACTTCATGATGGCATTGCATAAAAACAAGAACACAATATATACTGAGAATTCTTTCATAAAAATACTTGTAATCAATATGACTTGACTTCCACAAATCAAATTAAGCAAACAATGCTCATCAACAGATAGCCCTTCACATTTATGCCAGCAGTGCTCAAGATAAATTTGCACCAAAATTTTAAGTGAATATCATGGCCATACCTGCATCATCTTGGGCAGAAATGTAAAGGGCATGCTACCAATGCAACTGTTCAAAATCTAGAGAAGTAAATAAGTACTAACTCCCTTTAAGTCCAAAACAAACACAGGTAGTTTTCATTTTCACAATTTGAACTAAAGAAATGCCTCTCCAAAGTTCTGAAGTTAAGCCTTCAGACGCAATCCTTACATAAACACAACTTCAGATATTGTCATCCGATTTCTAAACATGAATAGTCACGTTTTGGACGCAAGGCTTCAACACACAATGACAACAAGACCAATAATATGGATGCAATATCAAAGTACATGAAACAAGATGCTACACAATATCTTATAAAAGCTATTATAGCCACAAGTTACAAATAAATATCATATAAAATAAGTAACAATTTTTCTCAATAAGTAGACGTAAGCTAAGGCAACACTAAAGGTGATTCTTACCAGACCGACAAACAGCACCAAACAAACAGCAGTAGGAAGGGGGTTTACTCCGGCAGGATAGATTATACGAAATACAAAGGCTTTTACGTTACCCATGTCATTTAACATTATCGTTTGAGGCGACACTAACAACGAAGTGTAGACTTAACAGTTTGCAGCTGCGCTACCATATTCAAATGGTCTCCTTCCGCATATTACGTTAGGCCACGAATGGAATGTTAATCCAGAAGTTGGGCAATAACATTTAGGAAGCCACGCTTAGGGTATATCGTATTATCAATGCGGACTTCTGTCCAACAGTTCCGTCGATGCAATCTTTTTCTCAAAGACCAGCATGGGTCAGATCAATCTCAGTTCCTGGCACCCATCGTATGCGAACACCTAAAAGTTGTGCGGTATCATCAATAAACATCCCACATAAAAAAAAACTGAGAATCACAAACGAGCATTCCATCCGTGTTCTTATTTTTTCAACTCAAGATAGATCAGTCCCAGTCATCCTCCTTCCTGACAAAGCACCCGCGAAAACCTCCCCCAATATTCGTCGTCTCGACTTCGCAAAAGTTCTGTGGTCAATACCGCCATTACATCCCACCATGAAGATTGTGCGGGTAGCCGAGAGCGGTTTGCACATGAATCGCCCACTCCAAGTCAAGAGATCATGAGAATAAGTCCTCGTTAGCGATCAGTGGAATCGCCCTTTCTCGAGGTTACGGTAAAAATGCAGCAGCAGCAGTTGGATATGAAATATCAACTGCCAGTGACAGTGCAGGTTTCTCGCACCGTACTTGAGTCACCTGCCCATGTGTTGACACTGACTTGAGTGACAACAGATAAATGATCTTCTTCGATTGACATCCCTTTGCGAAGGAGCAGCGATCTTTAGTTTCTGGGTCCACAATCTTTGTCGTTAAAAACACCTAGACATCTAGGGCGCCTATGTGCGCGTTTTTTTATATCACAAGAACTGGAAAGCTTCTAAAGAGTTACCTTGTTGTAGATCTAACGTGATTAGAAAACCGGCGTTTTTAGATACATTGCGAAATGGTAAGAGGTTCTTGCCTTCTAATTTTTGCTAGAAAAAAGTATGATGGATACTTACATTTAACTCTCAAAGTCATTGTACTCCTACTTACAATCTTCCTTGATCATGATGACCATGATCACTATAACGCGTTTAGAAAATGCTTTGGCGGATATTGGTGCAAGATTTGCGTTTATCTAGCATACCGCAAGGCTACCGTATACTCCTCAACCTGCGGTTGGTCAAAATCTTACCATGCCGTGAAGATCAATAGGGCGGCTGCACGCCAGGATATAATAGCTAAGTCTTCGAATAATTTTTTTCAAACTTCGTAGAAATTTTCAATTGCTTGAGGATTACTGAAGCGTCATAGGGAAGGGGATAGGTTAAGGGTACAAGCTAGCGCTAGGGTTAGGGTTTGGATTTGAGTACGTGTTGTGATTTTATATTGTTGATCTTGTTCTAAAATTTGCACCAAGGGAGGTTTCTCTTGATGAAACGCAGTAAATTTATTTCCTAAAAGGGTTTGTTCATTAAACTATATCTTGACTGTGCTATAAAAAGTTCAAAGCTTTAAAGAAGAGAACAAAAGTTGGACGAGCATGGTAAGGTCTTCTCAGCACAACGCAATGCTGCTTCACTAGCAACAATAGTTCATGGCTTGAACTTCAACCGGATTTTAATAAATTCCCTGATTTCGCAAGAATTCTCAGTTAACAGATAGTAGTACATTAGCAGCTTTTATCCCGATAAATTGTTTTGCAGAGCACGAGTAACAAGATTGATTAAAAGGTGGCTCCGATATTTCAATTCCAGAGCGTTGGTTAATATCTCACTTCACCAACAAGAAACTTAGTCCTATTATAAATGCGTATAGTTATGCTCTTATTATTGGACTCACCCTTTTCTCATGCGATTTTTTCAAATTAATTACAAACGAATATCGAAGAGTATCCCATGTTGAATGCTGTGTTTCTTATAAGTTTGCTTGTGATGTTTTTCATGTCAGTGAGACTTGGGGAGACTTCCAGGAAAGTCACACAACAGCCCGAAGACGACTTCGGAAATGCCCCGGATTTATGAAAACACTTGCAGAGGAGCGAATGCATATTTGTATGCTCTGAATGGGGCTTTTATATGTTAGATCAAGCGCCTACCGACGTCCATAGGAAATTAAAACAGCCGATGTGTATCTTACTGGGGGTGTCCTAAACTTAACACTAAAGTAAATCATGCGGCAACTACTGCATTTAAGTTTAGGTTATCCCTTCTTCTCCCCCGTCCTGCGCATCCTACTGAAATCTGTATGTTAGCTCTTTAGCAGTTCTGTCGCCAAAGTAATCCAGACTTAGTTGGTTCTCATTCGAAGTTTATTGGCAGTTGGTTAATTGATAAGGCAATTACATTTCTCGCCAAGCCATCGTCGCTTATCGTGTAACTGCTCATCGTAGGTTTAATCTGACCGATAGACATGTTCCCGCAATTACGCTTTATATATAAATATCTTGTTTATGTGACTTCGTGGTAGTTGACATAAACAATAGGCTAAGCACGTCCATAAAAGTTGCATAAAAATGTTCTTTCCTTCTCATGACTAATATCAAAGGAACAGATTGTGCCTCAGAGCCAACCGCATTATGGATTAGTTAAATGGTCTCCCATAACATCAAAGTAGAACATGGATATAAAAGAAAACCAAATGAGTTGCCAAAGGGTCGCCAAAGAAGTCGATAAAATAATTAACCGATTCGTAATGACAGCAAGCATGTTCACATACAATTGAGAACCAACGTCTGAGGGAAGAGGCGGTACAATATTTTCTGTAATAGTTTAGTTTCGCCACCCACACAAACTATTAAAACACAACTGAAAGGTAAATACTAAAGAAAACTAATTCTCGAATACGCTATCGATAGAAATGTACAAAACCCTTACAAAACGTACATTTGTACCAAATGTTAAGAGAAAGCACTACGGATGACTTTCTTTCGGATTTTTACTAATTTTTATGACTTTTATAAACTATTAAACACTGCTAAAAGCCATCAAATATTTCAATCTTATGGGGTCGGCTAAAAAGCCACAAAATACAAAAGGAGAATAACAGGAAGAAAATTTTCAGTCAATTATGCATGATAGCTGCTCATTCAGCAGCTCCACACCGGAAGACAAAAAAGGCAACCAAGCAAATAGACATGTGGCTGCATAAACTCTAAGAATATAGACATCTGATATAAACACAGCATTTTCCGAAAACCTGTTAAAAAGCAGAGAAATGATGAAGAAGGGCACGAGTTCAAGTCCATGCACAGCAAAAATACAAGTCACTACTGAAACTAGAAAGGACTTCGCATCATAAGGATGACAAGCGCCATATCAAGCCCTGCCAAACCAAGCCTGGGGCATAGCCCGACGTACAAAGCCGGTCAAACAACCACAAGAAATCGTCTACCGGCCTCATCAAAAGCATGCTCCGTTTCAAACTACCTTCCAAGCCAACAATACTTCAATTGAAAAAAGCCAAGATACACACGAGTCAGACAAGCGAAGCGTCAACGTAGGAAGAGGCATACGACGGACGCTAAAACGGAGCGATGGGCTCAGGGAAGCTTGAAAATTTTAAACAATCTTCAGACTCCCCAACTGACCTGATCAACACGACACATTTTTTTGGCCTGGTGAAAAGACAGCAACAGAAACTTTTACATGATCGGAGCTGCAACTATCCACCTCATTTTGTGGACTAACTTCCTTCGGCCATTCTCTTCTGCAGTCCAAATAGTCTGGAAAGTAGCTCACCCACACAGCGACTACAACACACGTGAAGGAAAATAATAAGAAAGTGAAGTTTTGGTCGAATGGATATCCCAATCCGTCAGGGTAGAGATCTTTAATGTTCTTTAGCGACCAAGAAAACAATCCGCCAAACAGCGCAGGCGCGATGGATCTACGAAACAACATCAAAATGCATGAAAACGGTAAGAAAATTTTAGGCAAAGCAAAAAGAATCGAAACTTTTTCCCAACAAAATCACAGCTTTCGGTGAAGCCCCCAGTGAGTGTACGTCCCTGGCACAAACGCCTGAGAAAACTAACAATAAGAGACAGCTAAAGTTAGCGCAAATAAGATGGTAAAAAAAAAAACTTTGAAAAATAGCGACACCTACTAGGCGTAGGTCAGCGGAGCACACACGCCTCTCGAAGTTAATTCACATATAGATTAACCTGCTAGCCGCAACAGCATGGGCGTTAAACAACGTGAAAGAAACGAACAGCAAGGTTGAGCTAGCTTATGTAGTACGACAGAGCACAGGTCAAACAGCCACTGACTAATAGAAAGTGTGAAGTCAAGCAAACGCATGATACCTGCCAATCGATGCCGCGGTCAATCCAAATCCATTGGCCAAACCGACGAGATCCGAGGGTACGGAGTTGTTTTGGAAGATGTTCACCGAGGTGAAGCATGTATAGTTTGTTGTCTGTGACACGACAAGGAGAACGGTAAGCACAAAGGTGAGCCAGCGACTAAAGACGAAACAAGAAGACTACATTCATCTCATGAAACAGAAGTTACGAGCTTATAGCGAGCAGCAATAACCGCCAACGATGCGAAAACAAAAACAGATTCGCTCTCGAAATTATTTGACAGCCTTGCCATGGAAAACCATGACACATAACAATCGGATATCACTTTAACTTTTGGGGGACATCAGAAAAATGAGACCTCATCCAAGAGCATTTTGAAAATAGTAAAGTTCCGGCACACAGTAAGAATGTCGCTTATCCGAATCTATTGAAACCGGGCACCGCTTGCATACACGATTGTTCGGATAACCGAAAACCGATAGACGTACTTAAAAACCCCGACACTAAGTGCACATTAAAAAATCATCGTCTGAGTCACGAATTCATGTAAAATATCAATGTTTCTCGGCTTCCTCTTAAGTAAGAAATTGTTAACTTTCCAACACAATGAAACTGAGCCAGAGACGCTCCACTTCTCCTTTCGAAAGACGGTTCAATATTTCACGTTTTGCCTCCACGTTGCACACTTTGCGCTACCGTTTTGAATTCGAAGCCACAACCTGTCACAACTGAAAAAAAGCGTACGCAAACACCACGTCACTTGGAAAAGAAAAATTTGGCTTGGCCTGATATTTCGCGGACATGTTTACCAATCCAGAACTTTTTAGGACTAACGTGAGTGCGTAAGGGCTTAAATTAGAAGCGTTTTGACACTTATAACGGGATCTTCATCTAAGGATAAGGGTCAACTTATCAACTGAAATTCCCCAAATATCCCTAACCTCGGGTTTCCGCGCAACGCTTGGCCTCAAGCAAAACAAATGCTGAGCATGTCACTTTTGAAAAAATGTATCCATATACAGTACATGTAGTTCATCAATAAATAAAAAATTCTTCCGGATATTTGACGCTCCGGACAAAGATTGGATAAACGACGTTCTGCTGTACTTCCCGGTCCACGTCTGCACTCGTTCGCACTTTTAACTTTTTCGGATAAGTAAGGTATGTCACATCAGTGTGGTAATCATTCCTTTCGTTATGACAGAGTGTCACTAATGACGATTGACATATCATAACAAATCATATATTATGTATGTTCATCAACTACACATCATCCACGAGAAATTCTAGGTTGGAAACGCGCTTTAAACGCTAACATTCGTACCGCAAGAAAAAAAACCTGATGTTTCGTTTGGGTTCCTTATTTAAAAGCCAACTAGCTCAGAGCACGCTTTGATTGAGTTTTACAAGTATTCCATGTTCTCATTGCTCAACAACTTAAGTAATGAAGTTATCTCTTTATTCCCGCCTTGATGAATCACCGTTTACTGAGTGAAGGTTCTTCACCGTTAGTCACAACTAATGCATTAAGTTGCGACGCACACTAATGTTGAGATTTTTACATTTATTCAATTGAAACTTGCTCACGTTTTCGCCACTGTTATGCAAGACCTACGCTAAGCTTGGCATCTCAACTAATGAAGCGGCTGTAACCTGCAGCAGGGCTAGCGGTAAGATTTTCATTAGTGATCCAAACTTGTGTAAAAGCTTGTGAGAACATGGGACATCACTTATACTAAATGGGTCGGACCACTCCAATTTCGTTTATCAAACGTTCACTTCCAAAATTAAGTCGCGTTTTCTGCCGTATTTAGAAAACAAAACAAACGCAATCATACCTGTCAGGTGTCAACCAGGTGCTCGGGTACATGGAATACACCAAAACGAGCAGAAGGGAGCACCGAACCATGACCTAAATGAAGCAAGTACGCGTTCATAAATCACTTCAAAAGATGGATTCAAACTGCTTCAGTATTCAATGAGCTAAAAGCGTGAGGCAACATACAAGAAAGGGCCACGTGCGTGTTTGAAAGGTTTGCAAGTATTCGCGCGACATCGATAGTCGCTCACACGAATCGAGACGCAAGAGGAATCGCACGAACTGATCAAGCACAGGCAGAGATATGCATATGCAGATTTAGCACACCGAGCAGTCGATACCCACACACAGAACGAGAAGAAGTCCGTCGCGTATTACAAACGCGTTTGCTTTATAAAAAAAAGCTTCTCAAAGTCTTGCAGAGGATCAGCGCATTCGATAAAACGACTTTCAAATCAAACAGCAATAGCGAACTCTAATCTTACCTTTTTGGCACCCCAGGCTCGAACAAGCTAAGAACCAATAGAAATTCTTATCAAACTACTTTCGCTTGAAATAAACAGAAATTTTGCCTACAATTCCAATACATGCGGTCGGACGACGGTACTCAAAGCTGGACACTTAAAGGAAGGCTGGACCAAAGACAACTTTGAAAATTTTAACAGAAAGAATTTTAACCTTACAAGTTTAAGAATCTGCAGAAAAAATTTCTAAGAAATATGTAAATTGGCGGTCGACATGGAGCAATGCGAAGGATTGTTTGTGGAGGAACACATTCGTCAAGTGAAAATCTTGGGCCATCCTGAGGGTTTTCCTCAAAGTAATTCGCGGAGCAATCTCATGTTTTCGGGTCAAACTTTCAGCCATATCTGTAACAATCGCAAAGACTTATTGAAAACACTACAAGTTGATAACTTACCTTCGTAGAAACTACGGGGAAAACTATTACCAATCCGCACCCAGCCACCAAAAGCTGTGTGCCTATCTGAGAAGTTGTATACCCAAGACCATCTGAAATAATTTTAAAAATTTCAATCATACTACCACGATATTTATGAGCAGCAACCATAAACGCTACCAAAACAGCTGTAAATACAACCTCCTTTACAAAAAAACTAATAGCGATCAAGGCCGAAACCTGTGGAGTTAAAATTTCTCTGTATCACCAAAATCATCACCAGAGAACTTTCGCAAGCCTTCGAAAAAACCAGGGCACAAATTGCCATAAATTGTACCATACCAGCAATGACGATCAAGAACAGTACCAGCCTTAAGACATATATATATATATATATATATATATATATATATA